>JAYMSP010002175.1:0-25773 GCA_036897095.1 Plantago elongata
TGCATAATGTTGCAACTGTAGAAGCATTTCAATCTTCGGCATTTCAATGCCATACCAAACGCAAAATCCCCAAGTAGATGCTACTCCAATCAGCCCCTTATTTATTTCAAACTACCCACGTAAAAATTCAAAAGGGTCAAAATTTAACATAATCAAAATGGAATATAATCTGAAACCAAACTACAATCCAAATGATAAATTAAACTAATCTAAAAGACATAAAAGAAACTATAATTCAAATGAGTCGAAAAGACATAAAACTAGACTACTTCATCTTGCGTTTCTTTTGCATTTTTCCTTGCTTCTGATGGGACCTTTTATCTTTTTCGGAAGCATACGTCTAATTCCTTCGATTCATATCCATATCAACATCATTCTCTTCATGTGAACTGGAGGCAACTGTATAATCTGTGATTGCTGCTTTTACCATTTTAGGTATATCGGATTGAAGCTCCATCATGTACTCCTTAAATTCATTTATTGACCCGGCATTCGTCTTTTGTATGTCTTGAATCATCTTCTCAAACTCTACAAACTATGGTCAGTCTCATTCCTATCAACAATGATTCATGCGCTGTTAAATTTTTCAAAGGTATGAGATTCACACTAAATGCTTTGAGAAATCTTTTACATCATTGCCCCATCCAGAAAGACAAAACTATGGGTTGTTGAGTGCCGTGATATAAATGCATAAAGCACAATTACACCCTCAAATATAGTTCAAGAGATGACATTTTAATTCAGCTATATCACATAGCTATGAATATGTAAGGAGATGCTATAAATCAGCTCAAGATGCTTATAACTTGGACCGTTTTTGTTGCACCATAGACCACACCACAAACTTCTTTTTTATTTTTTTATTTAATATATTAAATGTAAATTTCAATCCCATTTAATTTTAATTTTGATTTGCTTACATGTAAATTTCTTATGAATTATTTAAAAATATGTAAGTCGCTCGAAATACGATCTCTAAATAATTTATTTACATAAGGACTTATATTATTAAAAAAAATTATCAATGTTATTAATCAAAACATTCGTGGTCTCAATATTGGTTGTTTTATATATTACAATAAAAATTTATTTCGTTAAGAACATAGACGTTTGGATTAACAAAATACTTGGAAACTATGAATATTTGCATTTAAAAAATAATAAAGTAATAAAAAGACATGTTTAATTCGTTCACATTAACCAATCGATCACTACTCATCACCGCTATCACAATCATATTCCTCATCTTGTTCATCACTATCATCACACTTTTCGTCCGATGTGAGTTCTACAACTTCCTCTTCTCTTTCTTCATTTACGTGATCTTCATTCATGCCCTCGATATTAATCACCCCATGATCTACTTCCTCATAAGATCCATCATTACTCAAATCTATCTAAACATCGTAAAGATGTTCACTTTGAAATTCGACCGGGGCTTGAGGTAGCTCCGTCTTGGAAAGGGCCGTCATCTCTCTCCTTAATGACTTCTTCTGCACCTAGTAAAGCTACAATAATTCTACTCCTAGCCTTAATTTTACAAGCTACCAACCAATCTCCCCTCCCACGCACTTCTCCTCGAGGGCAACTTGTATAGTAATCCCGGTATGCTTGTTGAGCTAATATAAATCATCTGTTACTTTTAGCCTGGAGTTTGAATTAACCTCTATAACTGGCCAACACGAATATCCAGAGGTGAAGTTGTTGAAAGGTGTAAATCCATCCGTCAATAGACCAATTCGTACATTGCGTGGCTCATTAGCAAAGGCCGGGTGAGTTGTATTGAAATGCTTCCATGCCTCACTGTGAGATGGATGTCGCATGGCCCCGGTTTCATGCGTCTCAGTGTGCCATGCCATCTGTTCAGCCGTGTGAGGTGACGTATAAAGTCTTTTGAGTCTAGGTATTAAAGAAAAATAATGCAAAATCTTGTATGGTGCTTTTCTACGACTTCCTTTCTTACTCGGCTTATACCGTGGATATTTACAAACCTTACACTCTTGTCGATACTCGTCTTCTTTGTAATATACCATGCAATGGTGTTTGCAATCCTAATGCTAATCAACTTCTGGACTAGGCGTTGAACAAGACTAGGCTTATACATGTAAGTATAACTAAATTAACATATAATTTTTTATGGAAATTAAGATAAGTGATGAAATTATTGATGTTATCAATCAAAACATATATATTCTCAATATATGTCATCTCTAAACATATATATTATAAAATAATTTCAATTCAATTAAGATCATATGAAAGTTAAACAATTATAAATCGAGCAAGACGTTAGTGACGGACATATAGAAATGGATATGCAATTGTACTCAGTTTTTGAAAATCAAGTTACTAGGTGCTATTCAAAAATAACAAAGCAATCGTACTATGTTATTGTATTTCACTATTTCTAGAGATAACTATGTTCTTTAATTAAATTTACAAGGAATAAGCAATGTAATCAAGGCAAGATTGGAGTGGGCGCAAACTATTCTAATGTGAATAGAATTAGTATTGGGCGTCCTTCAATGCGTTTGCTTCTCATGATTTAAATTATTTTAATTCACGATTATAAATTTCATCTGCAATTATTCATAAATAATTTTAATGAAAAAGAAAGTATAAATTTATATTATTAAAAAATTATCAATTACACATAAAATATTATGAATTATTTAAAAGTAAATAATTCTCTTGAGGTACGATCACTATACAATTTTTTTAGAGACGAACATGTATTATTTTCAACTCAAAGTTTAGTATCAACAAAATAGTGACGGAACACTAAATTTTGTTGGAAACCCAACAAAAATCTGCAACAATATACAAACATAATTGATACAGAAAATCGGACTTGTTGTTGGTTGTTGGTGATTTGTCGCTAATAAAGTTCAAATTTAATATGAGGAAACTTTTGTTGTTATTTTGTTGGTAATGATGCGGATTGACAATTCTAATTTTCGTTGGAAAAACACTCATTGGTGAAGTAACTCATCTTTAAATAAATTTAGCAACAAATTTTCAACATAAGTTTTGTTGGTTCAAAATTTTCTAACGAAGTTTTCATTGCTGATTTTAGATGTTAAACTCAAAATTTATTACCAATAAAGACGGAACATTAAATTCGTTAGAAACACAAAAACTTTCTGCAACAGAATACCAACATAAAATATCAGATTTGTTGGTAATTTGTCGATAATAAAGTTCTAATTTTACTTGAAGAAATTTTTGTTAGTATTTAATTGATAATGCGTTTATAAATGACAAAGAATTCAATTTTATTGGAAACACATTGTTGGTGAAACTACAATTTCTTGTAGTGTAAATTTTGCATTCGCATTTGATGGTAAACAATTCATTAGCTCTTATTGTTGAAATGTGAGCGAATGCAAAGGTGTATTAATCTTAAAGGTTGTATATCCAGTCCAAGTGTCTACCACCATCATTGCAAGCTAAAGGACTTTGAATTTCAATGATATATCCATTTGTTTTCTCACCGTAAAGAAACTGGAAAAATACACGATCAAAGTAATAATAATGTCAATTTCCAGAGGGTATAATGGAAATATAACACTGCATGAATCACGATATCTATTTCCATAATTCATCAATCGTGGTTAGATCTCCCCTTAACCTTTCCAATAAAAAATCAAAGAGCATGAACCTTTTTCATTGGGGGATGTTTGACCTTACGATCATAATTTCTTTTTTCAGTGCGTACGTATGATCAGGACCACCATTGACTATATACACATATGGAATTAAGATCATCAATATTATATATCATACTTATTATCATTAGCATATATACATATGCATGATAAATATATATATACCCAACTCATTTCTTCCGCCACTACTTTTAAGTCAACTCATTGAACTATGTTGTCCCCCTTACATATGGATTACATACAATATGTATCAATTTCTCCTCCTCTCATTTGATAGGTGAAAAAAGGTTTTCCATTAAAATTTGATCATTTGTATGTAAACTTCCTGAGAAGTTTGATCGAATGTATTTAACTTAGATAACGAAATGTAGATTAGTTGGTAATATGCTTCACTCTAACTAATAGATCGGGAGTTCAAGTCATTTTTATCATTTAATATGTAATTAATTCACTTGAGTAGAAATATACAACTTGTTAAAAACTAATTAACCAAGAAATTAAATCAACTTTCATCCTATAGATAGCTAGCTAGGTCAATAAAAAACAAGTTTGGATGTTATAGGCACAAAAGAACCATTATACATATATATTTCTTTTCTCCAATTAAATTTGAAGCATATATAAGCTTGAGTGGCACTATGCCTTTTGGTGTTAGTTGGTGATGATGCAATTACAATATACTAAAATAGGGAGGTTAGGTCCTGTCGACATTAGGTGTCCTTGTAATTTATGATAATTACTTTCTTGAAATTTTGGCTCTTGTATTTGTGCGGGGTGTGGGTGGGGTGGGGGACTTGAGGTGGTGTTGGGGTATAAATAGGTGTGTCAATTGCCTTGATTTCAGCATGTACCCTTACACACAATCAAACATAGAGTTAAGGCTAGCTAGCTCTGATCTTTCCTTAGCTTCATAGATTTGTTGTGAACATATATAGTTCGAATTTTGTTACATACAAGCTTAGTACGTAGACGAAAAATGGAGGTTTCAATCGAGAAAAACGTATGCGAAGAGACGAATATTGTTGATTGGAGAGGAAGACCTTCCAATTCCAACAAGCATGGTGGAATGAGAGCTGCTGCCTTTGTTCTAGGTCTATAACCATATCAAATTATCCATATTTGTGTTTCTAGGTCTGTCGTAGGCTTTTTAACTCGGTATTAGTTTCGAATGTATATATGGTTGTTAAATTTTGCTAAGCATCTCTAGATGATATATTCATAAATGTTGACAATTATCTTAAATCTTGCAGGAATTCAAGGATTTGAGATGATGGCAATAGCAGCAGTTGGGAACAACCTTATAACTTATGTCATAAATGAAATGCACTTTACCTTGTCAAAAGCTGCAAATACAGTCACAAACTTTGTAGGGACTGTTTTCCTTCTATCACTTGTTGGAGGCTACCTTTCTGATTCTTATCTTGGTTGCTTTTGGACTATGCTCATCTTTGGCTTTGTTGAGCTCTCGGTATTTTATTCCCACCTTCTTTATATTCTTTTCTCATCAAGTTACTGGATAAATCTACTTAAACAAGATCTCGAATTTCTTTAAACTATGTTTCGATTTGTATTTCCCGGTTCCTCAGGGTTTCATCTTGATGTCAGTCCAAGCTCATCTACCACAACTAAAACCACCACAATGCAACATGTTGACTGAGCAATGTGAGGAAGCAAAAGGTTACAAGGCATTAATATTTTATGTGGCACTTTATTTAGTGGCACTAGGAAGTGGATGTCTCAAGCCTAATATAATAGCTCATGGGGCTGACCAATTCAGCCAAAATGATCCAAAGCAGTCTAAGAAATTGTCCAAGTACTTCAATGCTGCTTACTTTGCCTTCTCAATGGGTGAACTTATTGCCTTAACTGTCCTAGTTTATGTCCAAACACATTCCGGTATGGATGTCGGATTCGGCGTATCGGCTGCTGCAATGGCTGTAGGATTGATCAGCCTGATTTGTGGGACATGTCTTTACAGGAACAAGCTTCCTCAAGGCAGCATCTTGACACCTATTGCTCAGGTAATTAAGAAATTAAACTAGGTCCCTTTTGGAATTAGGATGTTACCATTGTGTGAACATGTAATTAGGATGTCTATTGGTAGGGTTTATGTGTCATTTTATGCATCTCAAAAGTGCCTACTACACTTCTAGCTCTAGCTAATGGATATGTATTGTTGATTTCTCTAAGCTAGTAAGTGTTTGGTTCATTAACTTCATAAAGTTTACCATTTAATTATAAAATCCAAGATTCAAATTGTCGGAAGATTTGGCATCTGGCAAATCATGTATTTTATTTTTGTCTAAAAGTGTGGTTGAAAATTTTATTTAATATTGTTTTGGCAGGTGATTGTGGCTGCAACTTTAAAGAGAAAACAAGTTTATCCAACTGATCCTCAAATGCTCAACAGATGTCTCTCCAGAGATCTCCAGCACACTGATAGATTTAGGTAACATTATATGCATGTGAACTTATTTAATAAACTAATTTTTATTGATAAAATGATATGTTTCTACAGTATCTCAAGAGACTTCACGATCAATAGTCTATAAAATTAAATCTTGAAAATTATGCATTTTTCCCTACCATTAAGAACACTTATTGACCACATTTTCAGCATAAAAGGTCTATATTGATAATGCTGAAAGAATCTTCTTCCTTTTTTCAACATGATACTAGCTATTCCCCCCAAAATTTGTACCTTTCTTGAAACACAAAAAAGTTATAAGTTCACTACTCTTTTTGGAAATGTGAAGGTATATATGCTAAGAGAAATGTTTTTCTTGGTAGAGTTAGTTCATTAATAGTATATCACCATTACTAATATACATTTGGAAATTATTACCTAATCATATAATTTTCAGATGCTTGGACAAGGCATGCATCAAAACACAAGATGGAAACAAGAAGGAAACACCATGGACTCTTTGCACAATAGACCAAGTTGAACAAGTGAAGATACTAATCTCAGTAATCCCTATATTTGCCTGCACAATAGTTTTTAACACAATCTTAGCACAACTACAAACATTCTCAGTCCAACAAGGCAGTTTCATGAACACAAAACTAACAAACACCTTCCACATCCCTCCTGCCTCACTGCAAGCCATCCCCTACATCATGCTAATATTCCTAGTCCCTTTCTACGACACATTTTTCGTCCCATTCGCCCGTAGAATCACCGGCCACGAGTCAGGGATCACCCCTCTCCAACGAATCGGATTCGGGCTGCTTTTCGTGACGTTTTCCATGATATCCGCCGCGATAATGGAGAGCAAGAGAAGAAATTCTGTCCTGGATTCAAATGACAAGCTCTCCATTTTCTGGATCACACCACAGTTCCTGATTTTCGGGATCTCGGAAATGTTCACTGCAGTTGGCCTAATTGAATTCTTTTACAAACAGAACTTGAAAGGGATGCAGTCATTTTTAACAGCTATAACTTATTGCTCATACTCATTTGGTTTCTTCTTGAGTTCAGTTCTTGTGTCACTTGTAAATAAGGTGACTGGTTCATACAACTCCTCTGGCTCTGGATGGCTAAGTGACAATAACCTCAACAAAGACAGATTGGACCTGTTCTATTGGATGCTTGCAGTTCTGAGCTTCATCAACTTCTTGAACTATGTCTTTTGGGCAAGATGGTCTTTTCGGATTCGGTCTCCGGTTACTAGCTTAACAGTGCATGAGCCTAACTGCAGCAAACCAAAAGTTGCAGGGGATGACAATGTGCATCCATTGGATGGTATCATATGATCTGAACTGTACTAAACAGTAGAGATTGATGAGTATAAGTAATAGTAGTATTGGTTAGGGAAGGAGTAATTCATGCATGTCCATGGTGTTCTAGTAAGGACAACATTGGCATCATATGTACACAGAATGCAATGAATAATTGCTACTTTTGCAAGAACAAAATCTAATTATTAGATATTGTCTTGTCACCTATCCTATAATTGTTTGCAATGACTTCATATATACCACAAAATATTAGTCTTATATACTATCAAGTACTGCAATTTCCTTTTCTCAAATGACTCTTGTTGATCCGGAGATAAAAACTAGTTAATAAGTTCGACTCGTCCTTAAAATTGTTGATCGGTTAAGAACTTTAGATACACAGGCTCATCCGGGCCTTAGTTATGTGTGACTCCATTGCTATATTAACTCAGACACGTTTGTTAAGGAAAGGAATAATTGACATTGTATCAAGATCTTCAAAAGACATATAGTATATGGAATCACACATGCCATCAAGTATGATTTGAGTCGAATATTATTGTGTTGTGTTGTGTTGTGTTATGTATCACTTATTATGTGTCTAGTTGGGGCAAGAATGGTGACTTTTGATGGGAACAAGAATTGTAGCATTGGATGATCCATATCTAAAGGTCGTCGAGTCCAATGGAACTTTACAATAGTGCATGAAAATCATCATCCCTTTGTCACAGGAACATTGCACAAGACTAGGTATTAGTGCCATTGCCTCATACTTTAAAGATCGAATAGAATAGAATAGAATAGAATCCTCTGGTTAAAGCAATTCTATATATCTCCACTATGCTTGCTCCAACTCAGGCTACTCAATCTGAGCAAAAAGAAAAACTAGCTAGCCACTTATTTTAAATCACACAACATATAATGGATAGCATTACTGTACCAGTCACTCTTACAATTCTATCTTTTCCTGCTTCTAAATTATTGTCACATATATTTTCAATTGGAATCTTTGAATTGAATCAAACTAAGATATCATCGGTATCAGATTTTATTTTTTCTAACTGGCTAATACTAGGATTGAATCATTTTATTTGGACCATTTTCATGATATATCTTGCATCACTTATATACTTGCACGATGCATTACTTTGTACTTATACTGTACAATTTTTCATTCTACAACTACAAGTGTAATGGCATCCATTCAAGTTGATAATCACATTATTGTCCTAATTTGTATTTAGTTTCTTTGATAAAACATGAAACCCTATATTTAATTTATGCCAGTGGTTAAGGGTACCCAGTATAATACCTCAGTTATTACATGAAATATATATTTATTATTAAAATTAGTGTCATTATAAAAGGCCTTGCTTTTACAGAATAATATGAGATGTCGAATAATATTATAGAAAGATAATAAATAGAGGGTTAAGTCTCTTACTCAAGTATATGATATAAGTTCCTCCCTTAATACTTAATAAAGGTGTGACTATAGAGACACTTATATCAAAGCATGTATTTTAGGTACGTTAAATTATTTACGTACCTAAAATGGTTAGTGGAGTAGTGGGTGCCTCTTCATATACTCCTAGATCATTAGATTTACTTTACTCTTGTATAAATACATTTCTATTTGTACTTTCATTGTACACACAATATACAAGGAAGAATGAACAACCAATCTCTCTATTGTAATCTCTACTCTCTCCATGCTCTTCTCTATTTTCTCTCAACACATTAATTATCAGTACGATAGTGCTCAACCAACTGATAGAAAATGTGCGCTACGATCCGAAAGGAAAAGCTGGAAGAAGAAGAGTGCTCCAATTGGAAGTGAATGATGAAGATCATGAGATTTTCTTATCACATCATCCCTCCATCTCTCAATTTCTCAACAATTATTCATTTCATTGTTTTACTGTTTGAGATTATATACTAATGAGTTATTTCTTCTCGTAAATCATTCTAAAGATGCATGCAAGAACCTTGGACGATGGTATACCCATGATATACTTAAGATCATGACACATAATTTTGATCGGAGATGAGATATGATCACTTACAAGTTTCGAGTCATGGAGGTTACATACGAATGATGACATCAATGGAGTTACATATACTTTGAAAAAATAAAACTATTACTTATCATCTTTGAAGATAAGTGCTATTTAGTTTATAGTTTACTTTCTTGAAGATTCTTTTTCTCATGGTATTATCCAACCACTCTAATTTTCTTGTTAGTGGTGAATAATATACAAACTTACGTTTTAGAAGCTTTTCAAGTGGTGATAAAATGCAAAATCATATTTCCCGAAGTGAATATGTGATAAAAGAATAAAGCCAAGATAAGACATATTCGATATATTTGTTCACCATCCTTGATGGAAACTTAAAAGGTTGAATAACTTAACATCAAAGATCCGCAGATCTTAATTCTTATTATATAACCACCAAAAGTGGTACAATGATTGATGGTTGTTAAAATATATATGTCCACATACATATCAAGGGACCATGAAAAATCCATGAACACATGGTTAATAATCAAACCATAAATCCATCAACAAATGGTTCAATATTTTAGCTTTGATTAGCTAGACAAAGATGGTATGCACACCAATATTAAACATATTTTATTGATGGTAATGCAAAGAAAGTGATAACTTCCAACCTAAAGTTGGTAGTATTAATCTTTATAAATTTCTCAACTTATAGTTGGAATATAGAATGATCAAAATCATGAGACAGTTACTAATGATTCCATGAACATTTGAGGGGAGCATTATATTGTAAATGCCGAAATTTACATATACCCTCCAAAGATGGATTATGTCGAGAAGACATAACATAAGCGCATGGCTTGATTCATCATCGTACAAGAGTTTGTACTCTAACGAAACTGTGCTCAATGACATAAATTAGACTAAATTTCTAAAGGAATTGGTAGTCTTTCCAATTATGAAAGGCACATCGATTGTGTCCAATGTCACATTATTGAAAGGCCAAATCTATATGATTATGTGTTGAAAGCTATCTCGTGTTGCATTTATTATTATACCAAGACATAACAATGAGATTAAGCATGGAAATGAAGATCTTGACTTAACAAAAGTTACACTTTTACATTAACAATTATTGATGTAAACGTGGCATTTACCCACAAGTGTTATCTTCAATTTGAGGGCAAATTTTATTTCCAGCACAAGAAAATCCAACTGTGCAAATATATTGACTCCCTATTATATTGTTCTCCGCAGAGTACTAATGCTTGAAGCATGCATAAGTTGTATGCATACATCGATTTCTAAGCTGTCAATTACATTTTAATGAGCCCTAGTTCTCTCAGCTTAGGGAAGGAATACCATGAATAAGCTGGTAAAAAATTCGTAGAGCGAATTGATCCCATATATTTGAAAGTTCAATCTCGAACTAATAATTCAGCTTCATGTTACTATAACAAGATATGTTCAAACATAAAGTTTTTTAATTTGAATGTTAGCCCGCTATGACCCTATTTTGAGGCATACAGAGTTACATATCAATTATAGAATGAGACATGTGATGAACATTGAGATATCTTGCCTATTATACTAATGATTCATTCATCTCAGTGAAAATTGGTTCCATAACTAAGTACAATACAAGTTAATGGCAAGAATAAGATAGTTGGTACTCCTGAAGAGTATGGATGTCATAGAAGGCATATATATATGACTATAAATATGTGGCCTATATGAAATGAAATAGTACGTACAAAAATATTAAGATATCAATTATCAAGCACTTACTTGAAAAATCAAGGAAAGAGATTTGAAATACCGCTATATATGAAACCGAATAAATAAGCATATTCAATATTCGATGGACATGATTTATTGGACATGTAAATGTGGATCTTACATGTGAGTCCATTCGATGACGTCATGATGATAATGTGCTCATGGACCTGAAGTCCAATTGATCAAACGAATTCGAAAAACCGGCAGGTTTTGACTTGCAAGTAATATACCTTGAGAAATTCCAATGAGGGGAGATTTAATCTCCGACACTTAATCCCAAGGAGACTGAATATACCATGTTAGCAAACATGAATTAAATGAGTAAAGTTCTTGAGGAACTAATGTTTCATATGTGAAACCTCTATACTCATATCACAATCAACTTTATATTGATAAAATACAAATTGGCATTCACCACAATGTACTATTGAAGTATGGGTTAAAATTCTAAATATTCATGAAAAGTAATATTGGTTGCACTAATGTTAGCTCAACCTGAAGTTTGAACATATGAAGAAGATAATGACTAAAAATCATTGAATATTGTTATGCATCATATGAGCAATTGTTGGGCTCTTTTTCCTTCGACTAGGTTTTTATCCCACTGTATTTTTCCTAGCAAGGTTTTTAACGAGGCAACATTATAAGCATAAATAATTATCTCCACCTCCATATCTTTGATACATGTGATAAGGTCATGAAACTTATGAGTCCAACATTACAATATTATGGAGTGATGTTATGAACATTGAAACTACAAGATGTCCAAATGTTTGACAAGTTCTTCCACATGAAGGCAAGCTGCATATTAGAAGTTCTTCTCCGCCATCACTTATGAGAAGAAGATTCCATTCAAATACAAAAGATTTAAAGATTTGCTCACCAAATTATATCAGACATTATTATTTGAGAAGTTGATCCGAAGATTGGATTTGTTGTTGTTCAAAGAAGTACAATGATGCATTGATCAGAGGAGTTGGATACACACTGCACTCTTTTTCCCTTGACTAAGTTTTTATCCCACTGGGTTTTTCTTATCAAGGTTTTTAATGAGGCAGTATATCTCTCGCGTACCAATATCATCAACTAATGTCCATTCAGGGTGGTGTTATGGATATATCTACATTAGTTGTATTAGTTAATGAACGGATTAATAGTGTTAGTGATTAGTGGAGTGGTGGGTGCTTCTACATATACTCTAGACCCTTAGATTCACTTTACTCTTGTATAAATACTCATTTATTCGTACTCTTATTGTACATACTATATACAAGGAAAAATGAATTACCCATTCTCTCTATTACAATCTTTACTCTCTTCATGTTCTTCTCTATTTTTTTTCAATAAATATGTTGTAGTGTAATGGCATCCATTCAGTTTGATAATCACATTATTGTCCTAATTTGTATAATAGTAGTATGGTATGATGAAACTGATGGGATTCCAAGAAAAAACAGAATGAAATGAACAAAATACTCTTAGACTATAAATCTAATTACTAGGATTTGGGGAAATTTCAGATGAAAGTACTGATGTTAATGAAGTTTCCACCTCTATGATAAACCCCGCACACAAACTGCAATAACAATTAGACATCACCACGCGATATACATGTACGGACCGAATGAGCGATACCCAGGAGTGTCTATGAGCATGTGCGGGGAGCTCGTTCGCACATGACCCTCAATTTTTTGGGGCCTCCTAACTCATTCTTGAACCCATTAGCTTACTATTTTTTTTAATTAATTAAGGATAAGATATGGTCGGTGTTCATGTTATATCCCCTCTTTCTCTCCTCTATAATTACTCCAGCATCTTTTACTCTTTATATTCTATTTTATCTAAATTTTTAATTAATTACAATTAAAATATCTAATTACTCTCATATACTTCATAAGTTGTCATCAATCTCTATATTTCGTACAAAATATTAAATATTCATTAATCTTTACAAAAGATTCTTTGGACCTCAATCAAAATTTAACTCAAAGCCCTCTAAATCTTCAAGACATCTATAACGGTACCTAAAAGATCAAGACAACCTCACTGTGAGTGATATGTGTGATCACAACACTGTCGATATGTCACACACTGCGTTATGTAAATAACATGAACTACTACTATTATACAGCTAAAGTAAAATAGTACCCACATGCACCATATATGATTCATCGATGCCTCATGCCAAAATACTGATCAAGGTCGTAAATTCGAGTTTAACAGATTCAAATCTCAAGAACAATAATTTTATACAAATAACTAACTTGAGATCGCAAACATACAAGTTTGAAGAGAGGAACTCTCCAGATTCCGAAAGACGTTGTCATGAATATTATGAAAACATTCCTGCTAGCTAGTCACAGTGCTATCTTCCAATCCCCCCTACAATTGATCTCATTAGAATTAGAAGTACTGTGCCACCAAATGTGGTGGAGAAACCACCACGTGTGTGTGTGTGTATTTTAGGCTGTCACGTCCCAAAACTAAAATATTTTGGCGTGATCAGCCGTTTATCGTAAAACGGACTCACACCAAAATGAAGCCTCAATTTAATTTATAAAATAGTTTGAAAAGATAACTTAGAGCATCTAATACAATGTTAAAATGCAATTCTATAACACCCGAACTTATACAACCTCAGAAACTACAAAACTATACAAGAGACCACTAGCTGCTATAACCGACTTGCCTCCACTAGCAACCTTCTCCAAACCGGAGCCACTCAGACAACTGAAAAAAAATGTGTGAGGGTGAATCTCCTGACACTTTTACATGATCAAGCAGAGCAAAAAAATTTCATATATATACACACAATATCATAACACATAACCAGATAACAGTTTCATGGAGTATTTATAACAGAACAGTAGTTTCAGAACAATTAGCTCAACAGAGTCACACTATGGCCACTAGTATAAGTCGGCACATAATAGAATATAACAGAAAGTTCTACTCTTAAGGAACACAGACAGAAAGCCAGACATAATCACTGTCAGAGACGGACCCAGAATTCATGGGCAAAAACTGTGAACTTAAAACATATATTATCTCCATGTATCATAAACATTTATTATCACACACGTCACATGCAATAACAAAAACATACTTTAGGGAATTTACATACTTGATCCTCTTTGAATAGAATATTATGTCACGTTCCTTAACATGATATAATAATTATCAGTTATTTATAAATTGTAAAACTATACATATACTTTTTATATATTGAAAATATATAAGTAAAAGTGTCAGAAAATATCCCTTACCAGAAATTCAACTCGAATACAACTTAACCTAACTAGACATCAGACGACTCCTAACTTGCACTTCGAAAACTTTGAAATCAACACTACAGTATAAGAACCTAACTAAAATCAAAATATAAATTTGCTATTCAATAAATCACAGTGTCACAAACACAATACCGGGGGTGTGGTGATACTTTCAGAAAGCAAATTGATATGCAATATTTGTTGTTCAACCTTTTTATAAAACTTGACAGTATCAAAACGTGGACCTTTGGAAGTAAAATTTAATGAATACATGTTTGATTGTCAAAAGTGTCTCAACTCAATTTGCATAAATAATTGACATTAATATGGAGAAGACAAAGCTGACAACTTAATTATGATAATTAATTAAAACTTTGAAAGATCTAATCATGTTGTTAGCCGGACAAATTGGAGAAGGGAGAAAACTTACCGAACCTGAAAAGTACGGAAGTGGTAAAATACGAAGAATGGCCTTTTCTTAAGAATTTAGGGTTCAATAATTATATTAGTAGTTAACATATGGGCTCGGGCACAAAATAAAAAAAAATTGAATTTGCAAATATTATTAGACCCGGTCCACTATAAAAATATTAATTTTAAAATTATACAATTGAGTAAAAATAAAATACAAGTTCTTACATAAGCAGGCATCACATAGTTCATATTTTCTACACAATTAAGAGTTCGACATATATATATCCAAATTCCAAAACAATAACAAATTAACTTGTCTATACGTTACTAGGAAACAAAGAGACAAGTGTTTCTAGGAATAATTAAGTATATGATTATTGTCGATGTCAAGTCATGACCAGACAAATGAATTAATGAATTGAAGGTGGTGATTAACATTTCCAGAGATAGATCGATCGAAAACTGAGGAAGGGGTAATTAATGAAAAATGAGATTAATTTGGTGAGGCCTGGTTTAAATTTATTCCCGTGAAATGATTTCACTTTGTTTTTTCACGAAAGGAACATGTCTGAGACATGTTTTTACTGGGTCAATTCCTCAAACTATTTCATCGAATGTGTTACTTAAAGGGATGGCAATATTGGCCCCTCCATATATAATCATGTCGATCATCACTACACCTTTATATATGTGTGTACCTAGTTATAAGACTTAGGGTTAGTTTGCCAATTCAAGTTCCAATTCACAAACTGGTTTATAGTGTTCCATCCCCCTTTAAAATCCCTAAAATGATAATTAACCAAGCTTAAACAATGACATTAATTAGTTCTTAAGTGAATATTAGGAGAGATCATCCTCAAATAAAGATTTAAAGGACTAATTTATATTAATTATAAACTATTCCAATACAAAAGCTCCCTTTTAAACTCATCCCATCCAACTAAGGCTTAAAAGTTGGATCTTTTTAAATGGGTACATGAATATGTATATAAAAAAAATTCAAAACACATTCCTCATATCTCGCTCAAAATCTGGAGACGTCTTTCTCATCCACCATAAAAAAATCTCCTCCATTCGTCAAAAAGCAGCTCGCGATCACCGGAATCAACCTTCTCGGTGTGGTTTATGTCGAATGAAGCCCTAGAAGAAGTGATTTATGTCGAATCAAGCCCTATGAATCTCAAAATGAAGCAAACAAGCAACGATAAGGTGTTGATATCAAGATCGAATCAATGTTTATTTTTGTTATTTTGATCTCGCAATTTAATTTTTTGACAATTCCAGTTAAAATTTCGATGTAGCTTTGAAAATTGCGTAATTAGTTTTGAAACTATTCTAGATAATTATGTTATGTTTTGGCCTATATCTATAATTTTCTTGCATATATGCTCAACTAAACAGAGCATATATGTATAATTTTCTGAATATTGTACGTTATTTGTGTACTAATCTATATGTATTTGCATAATGTTCAAAGTACGTTGTTACATCAATATTATGTGTCTAATTTTTACTATATTGTACGTTATATGTATAATGTTCTTGACGTATCTCTGTACTGTTTTCGTAAATATGTCAGTTTACTATGTTACAAGAATGTCTTTATGATTCTACAATATTCTACGTTATCAGTGTAATGTTCTACGCAATTTCGATAATGTGATATATGTTCAATGTTCCTCACTCAGATATATGATGTTATTATTTAGGGATAACTACAAAAAAAAAACTCCCTGAAAATATCTTGTCTTTTAAAAGAACTCCATATTTTTATTATTTTGATTTTTTCTTTTAAACACCTCCCTGAATTGAGTTTTCTCTTTCATTGTCGTTAAGTGTCGACTAACAAAGCTCGGTCAACGAAGTCAACCGTTAAAAAATCAACAGTCAACTTTTTTTTTTTTATGATGTCATTTTTTTTACATCATAACTAAAATTATTTTTTGAAATTTTAATCTCTTCTAATAATTGAGGTCTCAAAGTAAGAATCGTAAAACTAATTTACTCGTTTACACCCAAATTATACTCCCATACTACTTTTCTTTTGTGAAATACTCCCTAAACTTTAATAAACCACAAAATAATTTCACCATCTTCCACCACTTTTCACCACCATTTCCACCCCCTCTAACCACCTCTTCCTTTATACCTTGTAGAATTATAATAATAATTATTAAACCCAATACAAACTTGTAAAACATAACTTCACACTAGCCTCAACAGATGCAGCCATAACAAGTTACTTATACATAATTCATAGCCAAGGACATGTTAATGAGGCCTTCGTTTAATCAACAGGGCATCAATACTAGTAGTAAAAGTAGTAGTAATAAAACGAGGCATTGGGCAATCAATAATTGAAAAGCTTTCGATTACCCTAACCACGAGCCTTAAGCTCGGCGAGACGCCATGACAGTTCGTCCTCTTCCACCTTCTCTTCGGCCTTCGGCGCAACAATAGCATGTGTAGCCGCTTGCGGCAACCTAACTGACACTTCCAAACCATAATCATCCGCAACCTGCTGCATCAGACTGTTAACCTCCCCTTTCGGAGTGGAAAGCGAAGTACTCCTAGCCATCGAACTCTCCATGTTGCCTTTCTCGATCGCATTTTTTACCTTGAGTTTCTCGGTCTTCTCCTCCTTCTCGCACTTGCGGGCTTGGCGCTGGAGGCTCTTGGATGTGAATTTGAGCTTTGAGCTCCATGATCTGGTTCAGGAGTTTCTCGGTGTTACCCATGGATGATCTGGAGAATCGAATTGGGGAAGGCGATGACGATTTAGAAATATAATCGAAATTGGGGAAGAGAAAGACAATGAAAATCGAATAACTTTGATTTGGGATGATGAAGGAAATATCTAATCGGGTGGCTTAGTGGTGGAAATTGGTGGTTTTGTGGTGGAAATTGATGGTGGAGAAGGTTGATAAAAAAAATTATGTAGTAATTTTCAAAAATTATAATTTTAGGGGATAATTTACAATAATTGATTTTTTTTATTTTGAAATTCATTTTCTTATTCCATAAAATAATTTTTGGAATTACACACACACACACACATTACAAAAATTAAAAAGTTAACTTTCCGATAGTTGACTAACGGAGTCAACTAACCGCAAGGAGTTATGGAAAAAAGTTGGAGTTTTTTTTATATATCAGTCATTTTTAGGGATGCTTTTGTAATTATCCTATTATTTATGTTTATAATGTTTTGTTCAATGTATCAGGTGTTAAATGATTCATCAATCTAATCAGTTTCAACTGCAAGTAAAAAAACAAAATGCATTGAATATGTCCTTGATCCTGAATATAATGTTCTTACGTACATATGTAATGTCCTCAACCATGAATATAAATGTTTTTCAAGTATATATTACGATTTCTCCCAATGTGTACTTATTGTAATGTTCTCATTTATATGATCGATGTTCGAGGGTATAATGTTCTTAACTATATTGGTATTGTTTACAACTATTTATGTAATAGTAATGTTTACATATATTTTGGTAATGCTATCAACTATTTGAGTAATATTCTTATCTATTTATCTAAAATGACGGTTCATTTTTTATTTTATTTTAAATTGATCTACTCAATAACCCGCGAAATTATATAACCCGATATAGCAACTAGCGAAATGGATTGAAAGTGTGGTAAATTCACCTATTCTAGTAATGTTTTTGCCTATTCGAGTAATGTACTGAGCTATTTGAGTAATGTTCTCGCCTATTTGAGAATGACAGTTTAATCATTCCAAAATCGTTTATGACCCGAAAATTTATGAAAATTGTTTTAACCCGGCTTCGTGATCTGCGAGAAATGGACACTAATGTGTTAATTTGCATTTCAATCCGTCTTTTTCATCTCAATGAAATGTTGGTGTCTTTGAAGACTTTGTGTTAATTATTTGTGACATAAACAAAAAATGAAACGAAAAACTTCAATTGAAACAATTAAAATAGAAAATATAATTTTTTTTATCAAAACGAAGAAAGTAATAGACGATATTATCAGATTTTTATTTATATTAGATTGTTTTTAAATACATAATATGTACTTGAATATGCTAGTGGGAAATGGAAGATTCGATAGTTAGAGGTGTTATTGGGCCATTGTTTTGATATTCCTTTTGTTTGACTTAATTATTTTAAATTAAAAGAAGTATAAAACTTATACCAACAAATATAATATTTGTTGGGTTTAAATATGAACAACCCTAACTTACACCCCCCTTCGACAACGAAGTGCATCTCAGTTGGTAAGATACTTTTACTTTAATTAATAAGTTGAGGGTTCGAATCACCTTTAGTTGTTTAAAAAAAAAAACCTACACTCTTCTTCTACTGTCAGATGAATCGAAAATACTCTGATTCACTTCTCATTTGTCACCACAGTATTCATCATCTATTCTCCCACTACATACATCTCCAACATGTCTTTTGTTTACCACTACTTATCTTTAGATTCCACCCCCATGATGAAATGGTTGCTAATGTTTCAACATGGAATAGCTACTTTCAGTAATTTACAAACCTAGTTTCAACAAGCCACTCCTCGCATATTTAAACACTGAAACATAACAAGTCTATAACAGAAAAAAGAAGCATAAGCATACATACGTAAACCAGAAAATAAGAGAAGTGACATTATTACTAGACGAGGACTACTTCTCGGTGAAGCTTTTTGCTTGTTTCACATGTTATGGATCTCTTCTCTTTCTCTTCAATTAATATGAACGACTCGTATAGAGCCTTAATATTCTAAATTCTAAGTCATGCTCAAATTCCAGGTTCAATGTGATCTATTTTTTAAGTATACCTCAATTTAATTTCGACGTAGATTCTAATCACAATCAATTTTTCCAACAACTCCCATTCACTCAATCACACTGGTAAGTGGTAATGATGTCATAATAGAAATGTTGGAAAATGAATTTTTCTTATTTTACATTTCTTTTAATTTTTTTTTTTGAGTTATATCCCATTTTATTACAACCAACCCGTAATTTTTTGAAATTATAATAAAGAAGCTTAAAAGTTTTAATTTTTCATATTCCAATCCATCTTCTTTTGTTAGTTGGTGATTGATTTTAAATATTATACATTAATATTGCAAAACATAAATGTTTGTGACAAATGTGTAATGAAACTTGTAAGTTTGGGTTCTATGCGAGTCGAGCCTTCAACTCGACTCTACTCATTAAGGTTTAAAAACTGACTCGATAAGCTTTTTAAGAGTAATCATTTAATATTTTACATATATAATTATAATAGTAGTCTCGTAAAAATTTAAGATTCGTATACTTTCGAATTCAAGTTGAAATCATTACTTTTTATAATAATATTTTTATTTTATATCGATCCCAGAGTCTCGACTATAGGAATGGATTGGGAAAATGAAAAACAAAACCCTACGGAAGTAAAGTGACGCACGGAACGGACAAGAGAAGTAGACAGCAATAGCAGCATTCACTCGCCGCTCATCTATCTGATCCTCCTACCCATCGCCGAGCTCAGGTCTCTCTCTCTCTCTCATCGTCCATTTCTAATTCACTGCGTTTTCTTCATTTATATATACCTTCACTTTTCGAGCAATTCAGGTCGGTTAACGTTTCGTGCGGGTCGATTAATCTCATGATTTTAATTTTGCTTTTGCTAATCGATTTTTAATCTGATCGTTTTTCTTTTCAATAAACCGTTACTAATTTATAGCATATTGTTTCGTGGTAGAATGATTTCGGTGAGGATGATTTGAATTTTGAAGGTTGAATGTAAGATGTAGTAACAGAATAGGAGTGATTTGACAATGTGTAGCTCAGGATTGATGTTTAACCAATTTTCAACGTTTGTGTTCATGTTTCCGGTTATTGATATGCGTTTTGCTGTATTCTCTTTATTAGGACTGGAGAGTTCGTCATTTGGAGTAGGATTACTTGATTTACGGGGCCTTACAGCATTTGTTTTTATTAAACTGTTAGTTTTGGTTATACCCTAATTATGCCTGTAACGATGGTTAACTGAATTGCTTTATCACGGAACATTCTTGCACAACCGGAAATTACATTTTGATCATGAACAAGGAACATTTGAAAGGGCAGGGAAGGGGATGAAATTTGTCTATTTGTTCTTTATGGAGCTTTGGTGCCAGGATGTATTTTGTTTTTTTGCAATTGATGCCTTTTCAGCCTTGTAATGATGTGGTTGATGATATTGGGGACATGGCTTGGAAAAAATTGGTGAATAAGTACTCTCAGTTTCTCCATGTGGTTAACCTGGATTCATGAGAACACTACTCCCTTGCATGGGATGTGGATCCATGGATTGACTATGCGATTAATTCACTTGCTAACTGGACCACGGGGTGTAAACAGAAAAATTGCAGTTAGAGTAATTGGGTGCACACTGGTTACCTGTTTCGCTGAAATTTGGATAAATTGGATATTGATTATTCACAGAAATTTGCTGTATTACAAGGGGTACACAAGGGAAGTTATGACAATGGGATAATAATGAGATTGAAGAAAAACTGTAAAAATTAATACGTTGAAACTTGAAGGGCATAAAAGATAGAAGACACCATGAGTACTGAGTAGGTATGCCGTGAACATAGCAGCTACGTATACTTGAACCATAACAGCTTAATTCTGGAATAAATTCTTCTAGCTATTAAAGAACACAAAAATGTGTGGGGAATTTAACAATATATAGGAATTCCGGAAAAAAACACACACACACACTATAGGAAAGTATAAAATGGCATGGGATAACATGTGAATACGTATTTATTTATCTTGATCTACAGTTGCCTTTAAAGAAGACCACCTCCCTTGAAAGTTGAAATTGAATTATTCCTGAGCTTCATTATATTTCTCTAGCTGCAAGACAGATAGAAATTTAGCTTTAGCTTGAATGATTTAGTTTGTCAATAAATTATTTGAGAGGAGGAATAAAAGGAACCATTCCACTCATAGATATTGAAAACACGGGGAACACTACAAGCCTACTATGCATAGTGTAAACGTGTGCAGAATGCACATGCCAAGTTCGCTTTTCCTAGTTCAGATATCTATTACTCAGCAACTACCTTCTAGTCCTCCTGTAACTAATGAACTGCGCTCATTTCAATTTCTCACTTTTTCAGGATTCTACGTAATGGCAGAACCCTCGAAAGTTATTCATATCCGCAATGTGGGACATGAAATTTCTGAGGTATAATTATCAATGAACGAATATTGTTTTTTTACCTAGTCAGTATCAGCATAAGCAGCTAGTAGATGATACCGCGATAGATTATGACATGTCGGCATCATATCTTCTGTGAATAGCATTCCATCAGTGCTAGTACATCTAGGATCAATTTCAATATATTGAACATGAAGCAGGCATGAGGATCATAGATTTGAAGAAATTTCCTAAATTAATTAGACTGCAGATTGCTACGGAGGTCACTGTAGTTTAGTTGATGCTATTTGAGTTGTTTCGGGAAAGGTAATCTTCATCTTGGGATTTGGCTCTTGATACAAGAATATCTACTGATCTATGACTCCCCTGAGTAGGTCCTTGTTACTCAAAACCAGTGATGATAGTTTACCTGCTATAAACTAATACTTATATGGTCCTATTTCCAAATATAACTGGGGATTGATAGCATGTAAAAGACTGTGATGCCAATTTTTTCTCATGTCGGCACACAGTGGATGAGACTCTTAAGTTGTATCTTGCGAGCAGTTGATTTGTTAGACCATAGTTTTATGAATTTATGCACATGGTGTTTTGTTTCATGCCCTCAGCTATTGTCTTTTCATTTTTTTCCTACATGTCTGCGTATTGAAGAGTGTCCCAGCACTTGCAAAAATAACAAATATAGTAAAGGAAGTCTAATGACATAAGTCAATCTATATTAGATTACCTTATTCATTCTTATTATGTTATATGTATGATAGTCACCAAAAAAACTTCCAACTTTTAATGATTTCTTTAGATTGTCACTGAATTGTACATGTCTGTAATTTAGAGTGGAACAGACGGAGAATTATTTTATTGCTAGACATCGGATACTAAATTTTTGGTCTAAACTTAATAACATGCATCTTCATTTATTACATTGTTGGAGCAGACAATAACCTATAATTTTTCAAGTTTCTTGAATATGTCATATTGCACTCTTGTAAAACGTATGGAAAATAGTACTAATACATTTGTGTATATAGATCTATTGTTCAGTTTCATATATTTTTATTTCTTTGCCAGAATGACTTGATACAGCTGTTCCAGCCATTTGGTAGTCACACCAGGCTTGTGATGCTCCGGGCCAAGAATCAGGTCTGCTTCATTAGGACAATTCCACGCACCTTATATGCGTCTCACTAGATAATAATGTCCCTGATTTGCTTTCCATTTCGGAATTTCAGGCCCTCATCCAAATGCAAGATGTCCCGTCAGCTGTAAATGCATTGCAATATTACGCTAATCATCAACCAAGTATAAGGTTTCTTATGTTCTGATTTTCAACTCATAGTTTAGGGCCAGAATCTGACTTTGTAAGATGCCTTGCTTATCTGTTTGTGGATTTGATACTTTCCTCTAGGGGAAGGAATGTTTATGTTCAATTTTCATCGCATCAAGAATTGACAACTATGGATCAGAATACTCAAGCACGAGTAGATGAGGTGACGATTTTCTGCTTTGTCTTAATTGTATTTCATGACATTTGTACTGTTTTGCTGTGTAGTTCTGTAAAAGCTACCAGTGTCCAAATTGCTTCTTAGAAGGTTACATCGGAGTTTTAGCATTTTTCTGCTAGAGGCACAAGATAAACTAAAATAGCCAATATTTGAGAAGTAATTGCTATAATTATCTATTTATCTTGATATATATGAGAGAAACACAATTCAGAAGTACTTGCTAGTTGCTCTACCATTATCCATCTCATTTATTTTTCATTATACTTATGATAGAAAAATATTTCATTTTGAAACAATTGACTATCCCTTGTTGGCCTGCGAGAAATGTCCTTTGGACCAGTGTCTATTACATAAATGGCAGCTTTTTCCCTGGTGTTTGCCAAGCTAAGTGTATATTGTTGATTCTTAACCTATTATGTTGCTGATGGTTCCTATTTAAAAAGAAAATTTAGAAAAGAAAGATCCGACTCTCTTTTACATCTCAATAATGATTTGGGATCGAAACAGGATCGCAAACTAACTAATCCAAAGTCCTGGACTTGTAGTCTCTGTTATCTTTACTTTGTTTACGTTGAGTATGTGTTTGCATGTTCACTGCCTGCTTAATGCTTATTGTTCTAGTTCTACGCGTCTCTTTCTTTTCTCTCTGTTCTATTCTCTTCTATTCATTCCCTTCTCTTCTGTATCTTCTGTCTTTATGTTGATCTGCTGTTGGGATCTTCTGTCTATTCTGTCTCTCTGCTGCTCTGCTGTTGCGCTCTCTCTATGGATATCCAGCCTAATCGAATTCTCTTAGTTACGATACATCAAATGCTATACCCTATAACTGTGGAAGTGCTTCACCAAGTGTTTTCTCCTCATGGGTATGTGGAGAAGATCGTCACATTTCAGAAGTCTGCTGGTCAGCATCTTCAAATATTCTCTCTTTTTTTTCACTTTCTTATTTTGATTCTGATATGTGTGCATGAATAATTTCCAAACAAACCCACGGTTGTTGGCTCAAGTGGTAAGGGTCTTGAGTACACTTAAGCAAGGTCTCAAGTTTGAGCCTTGTGGATGTAAAAAAACGTCGTTGGAGAGCTACCCCCTAAAAAAAGGGCCCGACAGTGCTCGGCGGTATTGGTTACACGTAGCAAATACCGGTGGGGAAAAAGGAATAATTTCCAAACAAGGTGCTAGGTGGACACATCGGGCCGGGTCAATTCCTTAATGCCATCAATGATAACTTTATATTTGAACATCTACCGATTTTTATTGTGTTGGATCAATTTAGTTTGACCATTACTGTCCTGTTTTTGGAATTGAAAGTTTATGACAGTGGCATATACCCTGACATTGCCTACTTTTTAGGATTCCAAGCTTTGATACAGTATCAATCTCACCAGAATGCCATCAATGCAAGAAACTCTCTTCATGTAAGCACTATGTCAAACAATAGCTTGGATTAAATTATTTAATTCCAAGATGAAGTTGTGATGTACTTGTAATACAGGGACGAAATATATATGATGGTTGCTGTTCTTTGGACATTCAGTTCTCAAAGTGAGTCATTATTTCACTTCATGCCTGTTAATGTCTTCCTGATTGTGTTTTGATAATACCATATCGGTTTTCTTATCCAGCCTTGATGAATTGCAAGTGAACTACAATAATGAACGTTCCAGGTAGAGTATTGGATTATCTTCCATATTATTTGTATTCTTGCCATATTAGTCTTACATTAATGCGAATATGTTCTGTTATTGGTGACAGGGATTTCACAAATCCTTCCTTACCCTCTGAACAAAGGGGCGGCAGATCCTCACAGGTATATATATTCGTACTTCTCAGATGACTCTGGTTTTTTGGCCTTTTTTCTGTGTTGGAACTGTTTTCTGATCAAATACTCCAATTTGTTCATCTTCTGGCAGCCTGGTTATGGAGATGGAGGCATGTATTCCCATGCACCAGGTGTGCTTATTTAGCATTTTATAGAACTGTGCTTTTGTACTTCTAATTTTAACATGCGTTCCACTATTCTAACTAACATCTCTCTTGCATGTGTTTTTTTCCAATTTTCAGCTGGATTTCCACAGGTGGGTTCCTTGATGTAGTCTGTTGCAAACTATACTGGTCTTGAAGCTATTTGATAGATGTCTCTCCATTGTAGATGATGCAGACTTTCTACGTTTGCCTACCTGGGGCATATTAAATCAAATAGAGTTTTCATTTTTCTAAATCTCGATGCATTATGCGTG
>JAYMSP010002176.1:0-25772 GCA_036897095.1 Plantago elongata
ATTCTTCGAGCTTGTTAGTTGCAACAGTAAGCTTGGAGAATGGTAGTATGAATGCTTGAGAGAATACTTGCTTGATATGTAAATATGAGAGTAGTTCGTGTGTGTATTTCTCAACTTCTAAGTTGTGATATTTATAGATGAATTTGAGAGTCGTTCGAATAGTATCCCTTAGACCTTCTCAGAATTCAATCCGTTGATATCTCGAAATGAGTACTTAGAAGTCCCTTTCCCATTTTTCAGAGAGGACTATGCTTTGATCGACTTTTCAGCCGAAGCATTTAATGCACTATACTATTTCTTATCATGTAGCCTCAACGGACACATGAGCCTTTATGAAAGCTAGCATGTTCCTTGATTCGATGATGTCATATGTTCAGAGACATGTTATGTGCGATATTTACACTAAACAATATGATTTTTGATCATAGTCTATCTGAGGAGACTAACCCTTATGTCTTCATCAAACTTGTGCAATCTTCAGTCTTCAAATCTTCGATTAAAATCCATTGATAGGATCCTTTTTCATGGCCTTCTCAAAATATATAATTACATTCAGAGACCAAAAAATTCTATTACAAATTTAACTAGACTAACATAGTAAGTGATTTCATCTTTTACAATGTTCAAGTGAACCAAGAGTACTAGTCACCTTTCTGTATTAATGATAAGTCACATTTTGATTGATCAAAACTACTAACAAATATTCCTAACATATGTATTTTCTGATGGTCGGGGGTGATTCATCAAAATCTTTTTTTATCTAACCGTAATCGTTCTTCAGTATGTTTTTTGGCTGATATCTTGTGTTCCAACCTAAGGATGTCAGTGGCTTGGTTGGGCTCATAGCGACCATGTTGGTTTGGAGGCCCAATTTTTTATCCTTTTGTTGCCCAACTGGTCAAGCCCACATCCGAGGAAGTCGAAGAGTCACTTTTTCTTTATAAATTGATCCGATGTTATCTTAACTTAACCATTTTTTGCTGAAGTAGTTTTATCTCAGAATCGGAGCTTTTTACCTCGGAATTTCCAGGTAATGAACATTCTTCCTTTTCTTGTAATCTTTGCCTTGTTTCTCTATTTTTGAATTCTTTTCCTCGCCCTTCTCCCCTTAGAATGAATGATGCAGCTTGGAAATCCGTGCAAAAAGCTCGATGGGCTCATTATCTCTGAGCCGCTTACAGGGTGAACAAAAATCTCCTCAGCTTTGAGGAGTACATTGAATCAGTCAGCCACTCTGAGCCTCGGGAGGATGATTATAATCACTACGTGTTATGTGGGTGTGGATACTGGCATCCACCTGTCTATTCCGGGAAGGGGACTGCTGATGATCCTTTCGATCTCGACCAAGAAGGTGGTCCAGCACTTTGCCCTGGGATCATTCAAATGAGGGTGGATGAAAGGGCGCGAAAAAGAATTTGCCGACAGTAGGAAGAAGCTCAAGCTCGTCCAGGTGGAGCTGAGTCACATGGCTCTAATTGTGTAGCTTAAGTATGTTAGTTTTTGTACAATTTTCCCTGATGAAATGAAAATCTTTCGGTAGTATCTTTATTTATTCTTTATTTGCTGACTCCTCGTCGATTTTCTCCATAGGTTGTTGAGTCGGGGTTTTATCCCGACTTATCAATGTTTTGAGAATAATTTATCAAAAAGGTAGAATAATCACTAAGGATTTTCTCCTAACGTCGTTGGGTCGGGGGTTTATCCCGACTTAATATTGTTTGAGAACAATTGATTAAAAATGTAGAATAATCACTAAGAATTTTCTCCTAACGTCGTTGGGTCGGGGGTTTATCCCGACTTATCAATGTTTGAGAGCAATTGATTAAAAATGTAGAATAATCACTAAGAATTTTCTACTAACGTCGTTGGGTCGGGGGTTTATTCCGACTTATCAATGTTTGAGAACAATTAATTAAAAAGGTAGAATAATCACTAAGAATTTTCTCCTAGTGTCGTTGGTCGAGGGTTTATCCCGGTCTATCAATGTTCGAGAACAATTGATTTATACGTTTGAGAACTTATGACCGTATTTATTCGTATTCACATTTCTTGAATTTCAGGCGGTAAATACACTGATTCACACGCGTGGAGAAACTGAACAGTTATTTAGGAATAATTATTGTGTCTCTTCAAATTCTTATCATCGGATGCTTTACACGTGGTTAGATCGTGGACATTTTTACCTCCTATAAATATGGATGGTAAAAAATGTCATTTTCGCTATCCCTTCTTCTCTTGATTCTAAAATTCCTTTCCTTCTTGTACTAACCGAGCCGTATAAAGTACCAAGGTCGATGATGTGACCTTTATCGCCACATTTAGGGGATTTTCCTTCTTTTAAATGTGGCGAGGAGGTCACATCTCGGATATTCGTACTTTTCTCAACAATCGATCGTCTTTGCAACCCTGCTCGGTGTTTTCAACTCTATGTATTTGCACCCACCATCTTTGATTCTATCCTTTTACTTAAGTAGTAACTTAGATGGTGGTGTTTATACATTAATTCATTGATTCCGATTGTTTGTTAAGATGTTCGTCGATAAAAGTATAGTCCGGACATAATCAACTTTCATGCAATTTTTGTCGGAGTTTTCGACTTCGTGCGTTGGCTCCAACCATCTATGGTCCTAGCCTCTCAATTTTTGGTGGTAACTTATATGGTTGGGTGAATTCACTAGGTTGCTGACTCCGAATTGTCGTGGAGATCTTGAGTGATTCTTTTTTTCTTTTTGTTATCGATACTCAACTAGATATTGCTTTCTCGGTGCAGGTACCCAAGAAGCTAAAGATGAGTTCAAAGCTCGGTGTTGACAACATAGCTTAGTTGATTTTGTATATTTTAATATGCAGTGATCTTGTCTTTTGTTCTAGAATCTTCTGGTAGGGATGAAACAACACGTGTACATAAAATGTCGTGTTTTTATTGGCACGAAAGGATAATAATACATGTTACAACTACTATGCATCGATAATAAAAAAGTACATTTTCATCCTCAAGCGTAATGCTTTTGCATATTCCTTGAATTCCAAGTTCGTTGGACCTCTGAGCCATCTAGTCCTTGTAGCTCGTAACTGCCATTTGCACATGCTCGGATGATCTTGTAAGGACCATCCCAGCTTGGGTCGAACATCTTGGGTTATTTGACACCATCTATCCTCTTGAGGACTAGGTCTCCGACCTGAAAGCTCTTGTATACATGTGTTTATTGTAAGCCCTAGCCATCACAGATTGATAGTTTAAACATCTTGGGTTATTTGACACCATCTATCCTCTTGAGGACTAGGTCTCCGACCTGAAAGCTCTTGTATACATGTGTTTATTGTAAGCCCTAGCCATCACAGATTGATAGTTTAAGGTTCTTGCTAGAGCATCACTTCTAAGAGTTTGCAACATGTCGAGATCATAGATCCGACTGTGATGATTATCCGAGGGAGAGTATCTACTGGGATCACGATGTCCGAGCCGTATACCAGGCTGAATGGGATTTCTTGAGTTGAGGTACGTGCAGTTGTTCTATATCCCCAGAGGACTCCGTGTACCCTCTACCCACGACTTTCGGGACTTCGACCTTTTCTGTAGGCTAGATATCATGGTTTGTTAGTAGCTTCAGTTTGTCCGTTGGCTTGAGGATAGTACACCGAGGAGAACCTCTGCTCTATGTTTAATTCTTCGAATCAAGCCTTTAAGCAGTTTCCCGAGAATTGGCCCCATTATCTGTTACCATTACTCTAGGTATTCTGAACCTGCATATGATGTTTCTCCAGATGAAAATGATAACATCTTGTTCCTCCACTTTGCCTGTTGGTTCCGCCTCAAGCCATTTGGAAAATTATCAACACCCACAATGATATGTGTTTTTTGTTCCACTCCCACGGGTAATTTTCCGACGATATCCAAACCCCATTGATCGAATGGGCAAGTGACCTTAGATGGTATCATGGGTCGATTTGGTTGGTGCGGGATGTTTGCGTATTTCTACTTGTCACATATGCGAGAGAATTTGGCAGAATCTTTCGCCATTGAAGGCCAGAAGTATCATTGTCTTGCCACCTTTTAAGCTAGCGATCGTCCCCCTGAGTTATTCCCACAACAACCTCTGTGTACCTCGGCTAGTACAGTTTTTACTTCACTTAATATGAGGCAACGTAACAGGGTCCCATTGAATGATCGTTTGTAGAGGTAAGAGCCGATCATAGTGTAACGTGTAGCTCAAATTTCAATTTTCTTGCCTCGATTTTATCAACCGAGATGATACTCCGAGTTAGATAATCCAATAGGCTCTGTCTCCAATCTTCTCCTTGGTCTAGCACCAGTATGACATGCTTAATGGCTTCCTTAGAGATAGAAGGTAATCTCGAAGTCATCAATACCATAGTTCTTGTGCCAATGGTTCCTGATGCCGAGGCCAATTTTAATGAAGTATCGGCTCGCTCATTTTGGCTGCGCGAAGTTCTACTTAAAGTGAATTCTGAGAAGGATTTGACCGACTCTCGTAGTATCTCCATGTATTTAATCATTGCGTGCCCCTTGGTTTGGAATTCTCCCGATAATTGTGCCTCTACTAGTTGAGAGTCGGTATATGCATGCATTTTCTTAGCCAATACTGGCTTGGCTAATTTCAACCCAATTAGCAATGCTTCGTACTCCGTCTCATTATTTGCAACGCTGAAATCAAGTTAAACATCGTATTCAAGCTCTGCTCCTTCGGGACTAAGAAGCAATAATCCAACTTCGCTGGTGCTGTGGCTGAAGGATCTATCTACATAGAGCTTCCAAGCATCATCTCCGACATGTACAGTCCCCGAAGGAGGAACTCCTACCGGTGGCGATGGTAGGTCGATGATTTCTAAAGGCTGGGTTACGCATATTTCTGAGGCAGTTCTTACTTTTGGGCCGACAAGTGTTTGCTTGGACGAACATGCCACATGGAGTGTTGACTCAGGGCTTTCTTATCAGGTTTCGCTTGTATCTCACGGAGGGTAGGAAGCCAAGAAGCCAGCCAAGACTTGAGCCTTCTTGGTTGTCGGTGCCTGGTATTCAATATTCAGATCTCCCAATTGAATTGCCCATTTAGCCAGCCGGCCAGATTTTTCCGGCTTACCCAAGATTTGTTTTAATGGCTGATTATTTCATATGAGATGAAATAAGGCCGAATACGCATCATAGCATTAACCACACACAAAGCATATTTTTCTATCTCAAAATAATTCTTCTTGGCCAAGGTCAGAGTCTTACTCATATAGTAAACCGGCATATGTATGTCCATGAGTATTCTGACCATGACCGAGCTAACAGCCTCGAGACAGACCGCGAGGTAACGGTACAAGGGTTCGCCTGGTTCTGGTAGGCTAACTATGGTGGATTAACCAGAAACTCCTTCAGTTGTTCAAAGGCTTCTACACAGGCGTTAGTCCATTCGAAGTTCTCTATTTTTCACAAGGCTTTTAAGAAAGGCAAGTTGTTCTCGGTTGATCGGGATATGAATCTTCCTAGAGAAATAACTTTCCCGACCAACTTTTGTACTTCATTCAAGTTTCTGGGTTGTGGTAGATCCATTATAGCCTTAATCTTGTCATGATTTGCTTATATTCCACGCTCTGTTACCAGGTATCCCAAAAACTTTCCACATTTGACTCTGAAAGTACATGTCTCTGGATTAAGCTTCATTCCATATTATCGGAGTTTGGAGAAACAATCCGACAAATGGGCAACATGAAGAATTTCTTCCTTGCTTTTCACCAACATGTCGTCCACATATGCCTCCATGGTTTTTTTTAATCTCTTCTTTGAACATGTGGTTAACCAGTCGTTGGTATGTTGCTCCTGCGTTTCGTAATCCAAACGGCATAACCTTGAAGCAGTATACTCCTCCGATAGTAACAAAGGCGGTCTTGATTACGTCTTCCTTCGCCATTTTGATCTGGTAGACCCTGGAAAGCATCCATAAAGCTGAGTAGAGCGCCGTCGAATCAACTAGGGTGTCGATCCGAGGTAAAGGATAAGGATCCGTTGGACAAAATTTATTGAGGGTGGTAAAGTCGTTGCACATCCTCCATTTTCCAGGTGACTTTTGGACCATCACCACATTGTAGAGCCACTATGAGTAATGAACTTCTCGGATGTGATCAGCCTTAAGTAGGCGCTCCACATCTCCTGCAATGATCTTATCCTGTTCCAGTCCATGATCCCTTTTGTTCCGTCGGATTGGCCTTATGCTCGGATCCACGTGGAGGTGACCGCGGGATCTATTCCAGTTAGATCCTCGGTACCCCATGCAAACATATCCAAGTTGTCTTTCAGGAACTTGATCAGTTTACGCTCGAATTCTTCCGTCATTCCCGTACCTATTCGAGTGATCTTGCTTGCATCCCCGACAACCAACTGCACTTCCTTGGTCTCACAATTCGGTTTTATTCGATTTTCCCCCAAGAACGTTTTCTTCGGAGTCAATCCAGCTAGAGGGTTGGGAACGACCTTATATTCTTGGATGCTGCCCACGGTGGTAGTGATGGGGAAACATATTCTCTTCATTCCTCGGATAGGTGCTACATCTTGGTTAGAGTACGCATTATAGTGAGGTCGGGACATTCTTTTCGCTGAGAGGGTATAGCACTCCCATGCGTCTCTTTTGTTTCCTTCGATCACACCTATCCCTGCTGGAGTCGGGAATTTCATCTTTAGATGGAAGGTCGATGGTATGGCTCTAAAGCCATTGATTCCCGGTCTTCCGAAGATGATGGTGTAATCAAAAATGGCATCGACCACCATGTACAATACTTGTTGAGTGACTCGGTAGGGATGTTGGCGAATTGAGACAACCAGATAGAGGCATCCCAAGGGCCGTACCTCGGCTCCTCCGAATCCTTGCAAGCTGGTGGTGACGCTTCGAAGTCCTACAAGCTTGAGTTTCATCTAATCTAGAGTTTATGTAAAGATGATGTTGGGAGAACTTCCGGTATCAATCAATATCTTGTCCACGGTGTAATTGGAAATATCCATTGATACCACCAGTGGTACGTCTGGATTGTTTACCACTCCTTGACCGACGCAGGGCGGTGGGGCTTCCGATTCTTCAAAGGAAATGTTGCTAAATCTGTTCTCGATTTGAGTGATGAGGTTTTCATCCGACCGTTTGAGATTTCGAGCCATCACTTCCCGAGCTTTCCTACTGTCTCCTCCAGCCGGACCTCCAGTGATGGCACATATCATTCCCTTACTCGGAGCATTATCATAATCTTCATGCCCGAGATCATCTCGATCATTTTTGCCACGGAAATTCTTCTCATGTCGGTCATAATGTCCTCTCTCACGGGATTGATGCTTAGGTTGTTCCTTACTGCGGGAATGATCGTAATCACACCGCATGATATAATCCTTTAGGTACCCCATTTCAATCAACCTTTCAATCTCGTTCTTTATCCACGCAATCTTCAGTATGATGCCTATATTGTTTGTGAAATTGATAGTACTGATTTGAATTCTTCAACTGTCGGCTTTCATTAAACCTCTTAGGCCATTGGATACCATAGTTCTTGTTCTCGATGGTCGGCAACACATCAGTACTCGGAACATTCAAAACAAAATAATTTGCATATCTTTTTGTCTGACGCCGAGATTATAGGCCTCAAAAAGGTTCATTGTTCCTTTTTTTCCATCTTCTGTGGGGGTTGACCTTTGGTGTCATTCCGGTCATTCCTATCCCTATTCTCCCCAGTTTGGGTCGGATAGTGCTTGCGTTGTTCTTCCCCGGTCATAAATCCTTCCACTGCATCATCCAACATTCTATCACTTCTGGCGCTTCCTTCCGAGATAAGGGATCTCAAGGCTTCATGCTTCGTGTTGGAATACACATACCCCAAATTTTCTTTCAGGGTATGACTCTCAACAAGCACGACGGCCTCGTTGAATCTAGTCATGAAGGTTCTCTAGGGCTCATTGTTTCTCTGAATGACATTTGCCAAGTAAGTGATGGGCTTTTTCTTGGTTCGATAGTCCTCAAAATTTCTCACAAAGCTAGTTATCAGTTGGTCGTAGGAACTAATAGATCCAGGTAGTAGTCCTAACCACCAATCATAACCTTTTCATGAAATGTTCCAGGAAATGTTTGTGCATAGGTATGCTTGCTGAAACCATGTCCCGACACCGCGCTTTCATATCGAACCTGATGTCCGACAGGACATGTCGTTCCATCATATTTACCGAGATTGAGGGGAACGACCCTATTGTCGGAAAGCAACGATTTGCAGATAGAGAAAGTCAAATGACTAGGATTTACACTAGTGGTATCTCCAAAATTCACAATTTCACTTGCCATTATCAACTTTTGCAAGTTCTCCTGTTTAATGGCAAGGGCTCTTTGTTGGATGGAAATCTCTTCCCTTGCCAGGGGTCGAGGTGGAGGCTCAACTTCCTAACAATAATCTTCATCAGTTATGTCTTGGGGAATCCGAGTTGTGGTTCGACTGGGTCCTAGTGCGTGATTGCCCGGATTATACCGACTCCTTTTCATTTGAGGTTCCTCTGAACCTTCACGCCACTCGAAATGGGCCATACGGCTCTTCTCGTTCAACAAGTCCCTCAGGCCGGGAAGAGGTTTTTGTGCACCTTGGATTCTTCTTCTTCGTACGACACCTCCCGATTCTCTGTTCATTGGAAATGAGACTCGGATTGTGCCTCACCTTGGTTAGTGAGTGTCTTTCTGGGTTTGTTTTCAATGCAGTGTTCTAACTGCTTGATTGCTCCAGTGAAGCCTGGAGGCTTGTGGTATTCGTGCTCATCGGAGACTTATTGACTTTTCTTGTATCCCGTGGCGTGAGTTTTAGGCGTTGACTTGTCTTTGGAGCATCCTTGCCAAGGTCGGCAAGATGTTCCTCAGAGGATGATGGTGTTGAGGGGTGGTCATTATTTATGGTCGGTTTTGCTGTTAAGGTGGCTTTTGATGCTTGGTTAATTGTTTCGGCTTGATTCTGATCCTTAGGTGTCGGGGCGGCACCAGAGATGGTTACCCATTTGGAAGCTCGGGGTGGCATGCTTTTCTGTACCGTTTCCACATATGACACCAATATGTTATGGGGGAAATTTCATTGGATCGGGAAAGCACGCCTTGAGCCTAAGTTCGTACCTGCAGAGCTAGGAAATCGAGGTTTAGACCTCTTTAAGATCGGTTTGCCTTGGACAAACCGGGTAGTGAATCAACTCAAGCTTTGGAGCGCAAAGAGAATACATATAGTGAGATATGGTAGGTGACTTACATTCCAAGTGAAATAAATGGGACTATATATAGAGTTGATTCAGGGAACCGAATCCCCCAACTCCTGGACTACTGCTCGTACTTACATGTGGTCCGGATTATAGGGGTAGTTGTTCATCGTGCGGCCAGGCTCAGACCTGTTGTAGAGTATAGGTTGGGGAATACTTCTAGGTCGGGTTTCTTGACTTCTACCACAATCCGTACTGTAGTCTCTGAGTCAGACCCCCCGAGCTAGAGGATACAAATTGGGTTTCTCTGCAAGTGTATGATTCTGGTTAGAGCGGTACTCTACGTAATCTGTCTCTTATGTTGGTAGTTCATCCGAGTAATGATGGTAATTCGTCTCCATGATGTATTTATGCTAGTTCTTCTGAATTAGGATGGACTGATTTAGTCAGAACAACCTGCAAGATGAAGATGATCAATTCGTCTGGAAGGACGAAAATAGGGTTAACTTTTATACAAAGACTTCAGGAGTTCTAAACAATAGGAATAGCTGGTAAGGTAATTGAGCAAAGTTCGAGCTTCATCTTATACTTATTTATTTAATAAGTTGGATTCAACTCGATCTGATAAGGCTCGTTCTCTTAAGTTTGATAGTCAAGCTCGTTACAAATTACTCAAGCTCAAGCCCATCTTTTTGCTCATTTTTGTTAGCGAATCGTGCTTTTGATTGGCTCAATTGAACTTCAGCTCGAACCGAATATATAATATTCAACTCATTTAACAACAATAGAGATGATTCCTAGTCACGACTTAACATTCAATTTCGCGGGTGCTGATTCAGGATCATTTCCTTTCAAAATCCGGATCTGGTTACTAGAAGATCCAGTATAAATGCCCGTTTTCTTTTCTTCTCTATTTTATTTGCACTCACTGTTCATTGTATATATTACTTTCTGTGAAGTGTAAGCCGCTCAATTCCAAATCGAACACTTCGTCTCTGTGATATGGCTCACTCCAAATGGGGTTTTTTCTTGATTTCGATCCTTTTTTTGCCCATTTTGATTTCGTCTTCAGAAGAGCTGACTGAGATTCCTATCAATTTCCTCAACTATGCCAAGAAAGCTGAAGTCTTTGACTGGATGGTCAGCATTAGAAGGAAAATTCACCAAAATCCTGAATTGGGCTATCAAGAATTCGAGACCAGTAAGCTTATTAGGGATGAATTGGATAAATTGGGTATTCAGTATAAACATCCAATTGCAGTTACTGGTGTTCTTGGCTTTATTGGTTCTGGAAAGCCTCCCTTTGTTGCAATAAGGGCAGATATGGATGCACTTTCCTTACAGGTACTTTCTTTTTCTTGGCACTATTGGTTTGATGTTCTGATCTTGAAATGATTTTCATTAAGGGCTATTGTGTTTTCTTTCTTAGATTTCCTGTTTGTGTTTGTTATAATTATATGTGCAGTGAATGATTTAACAAGAAATGTATTTTACTGTAGTAGGTTGACAACTTGACATGTATTTAAGTTTCACTGTACTGGGTGAGTTCCGATTGATTCAAGATTACGAATTTATGAGAGAGTACTTTGAGAGGCTATGCACTTACACAAAAAGTTGACTTTTTTTGGATGGTTCAGAAATAAGAAAGATTCTGAAGTTCAATTTATGGATGGATGGGTTTTTTGATAAAGTTTTTTTTGTAGGAAATGGTGGAGTCAGAGTACAAGAGTAAGAATCCTGGAAAGATGCACGCTTGTGGGCACGACTCACATGTTGCGATGCTTCTTGGTGCTGCAAAGATACTTCAAGAGCATCGGCAACTCTTGAAGGTCTGTTATGTATTTTGATCACTGATTCATTCATTTTTTGTGCTTCCAATGGTTCTTGGATCAGGTTGATAACTTTGTTGCCAGTTATAAATATGTGTCAATCATAAAGCCTTTTGTACTTGTCAGTCACTTGTCATGCATCTGCCCTTTTGAGCAATGAATTCAAGCTGAATATAGCATGATGATAAAGTTGCATGAACAACAGTTATATGGTTAAGATGATAATGATTCATTGGCCGTCCAGTGAGCCAGGATCCAAGTCAGAGTGTATCTGACCATTGGAATCTAAGGTGCATTTATTGGAGCCTTCAACTACAGTGTATATGTACAACACTGATAAAAAAATTGCTGATACAGCTACACCTTTTTTCACCACCTTGAGTTATTCAGCCAACTATCCTGGCTTCACAGATGAAGATCTCCTATGCTTGCATCAAAATTTTAAAATCTTCCTATTAAAATGAAACGAGGGTGTTAGCTGCTCAGGTCCTCAGGATACATGTATTATTGTAAACAGAAGACACCATTTTTACATCAATAATGTTAGTTCTCACTATTACTGGGTTTTATAGGGAACTGTTGTACTGGTCTTCCAACCAGCTGAAGAAGGAGGTGGAGGGGCAAAGAAGATGGTAGAAGCGGGAGCACTTGATAATGTAGAAGCCATATTTGGCCTCCATTCCAACACTGCAGTGCCACCAGGCATAATTTCATCACGCTCTGGTCCTCTTTTGGCCGGGAGTGGTTTTTTTGGAGCTGTCATAAGTGGAAAGGGGGGACATGCTGCCATTCCTCAGCAGTCAATAGATCCCATATTGGCTGCATCAAACGTGATTGTCAGCTTACAACATCTTGTTTCGCGTGAAGCTGATCCTCTTGACTCTCAGGTGTCATGATCTTTGTCCTTATGCGTGTCATATTTCTTGAACTAAGGGTCAAAGATTTTCTGATTTAATGTGTTTCTCTACAAAACTACCTGGGTTAAGGTTCTGTACTCAACGTATGTAGGGAAGGCTGTCTGGTACTTGTTTACTTGAAAGAATGGAAGTAGAGCACCAATTTATTCATGGTAATGGTGATTAAAAATAATGAAGAAGCAAAGAAGAATCCATTGTAAATTGACTGTTTTTATAACAAGCATGTTTATAATTGCATTTTGACTTTGCACCCCAGTTGTATGCATTATGTAAAATATGTTGTAAATTTAGAACTCTCAGATTACTAGTATGGTCCCTCTAATGATTAAATTGCTAGCTAAGTAGAAATTTTCTTATGGATAATCTTATATGTTCTAATTGTGTAAATGGTACAAACTCCATGTTAAGAAAATTATTATCCATTTATATTTCGCCATTAATTATCTTAGTCAGTTATTGTTTTTTTGGGGATATCTATCATAATCAGTTAGTCAATAACAATTTATTGCAACTGGCATTGACTTCTACATTTTGAACTTTGAATGGAATTTTAAGGTAAGTCTCTCGTGTCCATTTCTAGATTTGTTGATATGTCACATCCTTTCCTTCCTAGAATCTTCCTGGTGATTTTCCCAAGGAACTTTTATTTCCTTTTGAGCAAGCAAATAATGCATATGCATTTACTTTGATAGAGTTAGCTTTCCTCTGATTATATATCGTCCAAGTTCCCCCATGAGATAATGAATTATTGTGATTCTTATAACACGTAATATTTCATGCAACAGGTACTTACAGTGGCTAAGTTCCAAGGAGGTGGTGCATTTAACGTTATTCCAGATTCAGTTACGATTGGTGGCACTTTCCGAGCCTTCTCAATGGAGAGCTTACTCCAGCTTAAAAAAAGAATTGAAGAGGTAAAGTTGGGACAGCTCTATTACTAGTCTGGCCATCTGCTTTCTAGTGCATGATAAACTAGCTGGGTTTGTTTATCCTTGTATATCTAAGCCATACTAATGGCATTTTACACAAAAAAATTATTATAGAAATTGTCTGAAAAGTACAATGACCTCATATATCCAAAAAGGATGCAACTGTCTTTTGCTGCTGACCGAGTATTTGAACAAATTGTATAATACTAGTAGATTATCTCTACTGTTCTAAATATGCAGCAGTAGATTGTGTATCAACAATATAGGCAGGGAGTTAAAAGTCGAAATGTGAATTGCCAAACAAGCTAATTCAATTGCCCACAGGTTATTGTAGGACAAGCTGCTGTGCAGAGGTGCAATGCTACTGTTACTTTTGAGTCTGAAGACAAGCCGTTATTCCCTCCTACCGTAAATGATGAGAAATTGCATGAACTCGTTCACAGAGTTGCAGGCGATATGCTACAGAGCACTGCAGTTAAAGATATGCAGCCATTAATGGGAGCCGAAGATTTCTCATTTTATCAGGAGAAGATTCCTGGTTACTTCTTTTTCCTTGGAATGCAGGATGAGACTATCAAACCTCCTGTAGGAGCGCACTCACCCTATTTTAGAATCAATGAAGATGGACTTCCTTTTGGGGCCGCGCTTCACGCGTCATTGGTGGTGAGATACCTTCTTGAGAGCCAGAATGGAGCTCCTTTGAATAATGGAAACCATCATGATGAACTTTGAGGCGTTAATTCTTGTGAATATTTTCTCAAAGTGAACCAAAATAAGCAAATGTTAGACATAAAAAATCAGATTGTCTTTCTGGCCTTTCCCAGAATCTCCGGAACTGTAAATTGTACTTGATGTATTCTGGTTATTGAAGATTATATTTTGCCCTTTGATATGTTTGAGGAATTATGCATCTTTCAAGTTTTGCTCTGATCATAGAATTTTTAAGCTGGACCTGTCATCATCTACTCCCTCTTTTCGAGACAATCTCAAATTTACTGTTTGACTTGGAGCTTAGAGTATAGATTAGAATATACAGATGGTAAAGTGCTCGTGAGTATAGGACTTGTCAAAATTAAAACAGATATAGATGAATAAACTGGAATCTGTCATGTCTGGATTTTCAAGTGTAGTAATTCAGGCCAAAATACTACCCAAAAAAACAGAGGGAAGAACATAAAACACTACTATAAAATACTACTATAATTTAGTAAGGTCATAATGCATGCATATGGCTAAAGAATGTGACAAAATTTATATTGGCTGACTAGCTTCTGCAACTTGAACAATAGTTTCCATATATCACTTGCTATGAAACAGCGCATTACATTATCACTACTGTAACATGAACATACCAGGATGCTAGATCTGGCTTCTAGCTCGGGATAACAATCAATTAGATGGGAGGCTCTCTATGTATGTCGAATTATCAGTCTGAAAATCCAGATTTCACTATCGAGAAGATAACTCCACTCAATATCCAAAATACTCAGTCGAATGTTCTAAGAAATGGCCCACAGCACTCGGAGCAAACTTCCGCGCAAACAGGAAGCAAAGATTAGTGGGTTGGTGGTTGTATAAACATTCACTCTCAGACATCTTCTTGAAAAACTCAACAGACACGTCATTTTTACCGAAAGTTGCTGGATGGGCTCCACCTCTTGACCAGTCGACCCATGTCAGACTTCTGTTAGCCAGTAGCTGAGGAGATTCAATAGTCAACATGGTCGGGAAATAATGCTCGTCAACATAGCAGGCAGGTCGACAGAATTGATCAAACTTGGGGTAGTACTTGGTATCTTGAATGACATCCACTGCCAGCTTTCTGTTAATTTCAAACCACTGGGAACCTTTGCGCCATTCTGTGAGGTTGACTTCTGGCGTCATGTTCTCATCATAACGTCCTCTTCCATAAGGACCGGGTTCATCAAAGGCACCAATAAAACTATATCGGGATCTTGATAGGTAACGGTAAATAATGCTGAAGTTATGGATAGGAATGCATGCTTCTGATACAAGGACAAACCATTCGTTGGATAGATCAAGAAGTGCATTCGCAAGAAGCCGCCTTTCAGCATCACACATACTCATCCTTCCCCATTCAGCAATCTTCGAATAAAGAAAAGAACAATCAGTAAATGGATACAACATTGATGACTATCGAACTAGGATTTGACATGCATTAAAATACAGCTTATAAACGTGCACGACTTCCATAAATACCAAGAATCAAGCACATATGTTTACGTAAGAAGATGTAACTACCCGGAATGGAAAGTATGAGTTCTCGCGAAAGACAAAAATGGCAGGTAAGCTAACACGACAACTAAACCACCTTTATATACTAAACGACACTAAAGTAAGTCAATTTTCTTACAAATCAAATTTGCTCATCATATCATGATCAAGTGAGGAATGTCCCAATTTTCTACACGTGGTTAATATTGTTGAGTAAGAGGACATGTTATGAACTAGCTCTTAATAGCGTACAAGGTACAACAGACCCTATTGCCTTGTCCTGGTCTGCAGATCAGGTAAAATACTACATGAATTTTCAATTTCCAGAAGAGGGAACCTCAGCCTTTTAAATTTCTTTGAGAAAGTAGAAGAATCAAGAAAAACTTACCATAAATTCGATATTACAACATTAACACAATCAGATATCATAAAAGTATGCCCACTGCCATGAATTTCCCCATCTGTTTTTACTTCATGCAGGTCCTTTTCCGTTACTATAATTAAAATACTCGGAAGAAGAATCAGATTGTAATAGCCTAGTTTTATCCCATGAACATAGATGTGACCGGAACAAAATAACAACCCAACAACTGAAATAATTCCCATTGCCAGTGCATATACGAAGCACACAGAACAAATACCACAAAGCAATGTTTTCAGTCTTCATAAAAGCAATAAGTATACCTGGCTTGGGATTTGCCTGCCATAGAAAGCTGATGAAGTAGGAAAATCTGGTTTATAGGATGGCAAGGAGTGAACATAGATTGAATAAAGCTCCTCGCTTCCATTGAAAAACTTTTCCCACAGAGGTGCCATAGGCAGAGGTCCCCTAGTCAAGAACATGAATGCAATCTTAGGTGTCCTCTTGAAAGGATACTCTTTAATTTTCGGCTCAAACGATGCCCTCCAAAACAGCTCACTGTCATTCATACTGTGAGATAGGCTCGATGGGGGTCTAATCCAATTCAGGATAGTATTTGGTGACTGAACACATATATGAATTCTCGACTGAATATCAGGAACTACATTCTGCACCTTAAAGTTCCGGCTAGTATACATACTGGCAAAAGAAAAAACTATAGCTAACCCCAACAAAAGCAGCAGAAACTGAAGTAGCCGGAGCGGCATAGGCTTGTTCGATTGGTGCATCGCCCTCAAAGAACCATCTTTTCCATCCTCTAACGAACTAAAGCTCCCTACTCTCGACTGCATCTCCAATTAAAAAAATCAACCCAACTCCAGAAACAAAGAAAGATCTCTAAAACCCAATGGTTACTAGTTTCTTCTAGCTCATCAACACCACAAAACCACACATATACATATAGGAGACAAGCTCAACAACAGATCACCTCACTGCACAGGATATGATTCAACAAAACAGCAAGCTCAGCAACATAAGTAACAACCAGTCATCAAAATTGTCGAAAATGTATAAAACTGTCACATGGGTTTTCACGAAAAGCCAGTAAAGCGACAACCTTTACGACAACAAAGGTGAAAAAAGTAAAAACAAAATAAAAAGTTACAAAATGGGAAAGAAAAAACCTCTGCTTGGACAAAGTTCCAAATTGAGTGTCCTGAGTGTCAATGTATGAGGAAATAGCTTGCTTACATACATTCTTCCATGGGCATGACTACACAAATGGAAAGAAGAAGAGGAAGAAGTGAGTGTTTTAGTTTTAAATGACAAGGTGAGGTAAGTGCAATAAATACGAATCAGATCAAATTTATGGTTGATCAGTAAATGGAAGAAACGTTTGGATTTGAACAAGAAAAGAAACCGAACTGATTTATCTCTCTCACTCACACAAATTTGGGGTGCTTTAATTTCTGCCCGAAACGTCGAAAACAGTGCTTATTCCATGAAAGAAGTCAGAGTGGTAAAGTATGTCCGAAAGATTGGGAGAGACAACTCCAATTGAGAGTGTGAGTGTGTGGTAGGTTCAAGAACTAGGCAAAAAAATTGTTCTTTTTGGGTTTTGCACAAATTTGTTCTTACGCTACCTACAATCCTACAACATGTATATTTGTCCCTTCATTTATGTGTTTCATAGTACTAGGAACCTGCACAATTCTAATTAATGGGGAGTACTATTATATAGATTGAGCTTATTTTGAAACAAATTGATTGTAGATTTCAACATAAAGAATGTCACAATTTTGTTCGATTGAAGTGCATTAATTTCAGTTTCCTAAAGAAGTAGATACTTGTTATGAAAGAGATCTAGAAAGTTTTTATTAAGATGTAAGACGGAAAAATGTATATATAAAAATATCATATATACATATGATATCGTGGAGACGTTCTATAGTTTTAAAGTTAATAATAATATTGGTCCATGCGTGTGATGAGTGGTTAAAGATCGACGCACTTACTAATATCATTGAATATACTAACATGAGACATTCAACTGAACTTACTTCACGTTATTTGTAGTGAATGGTCGTTTATCATTGCATGCTAGTCCTATGTAGTTTCCCGAATCATATACTACGATCCTATATAATTTTGCAGATCAACTCTAGTACCATTAGAGTACTCTTTCAACTTATATTTTAACATTGCGACACGACATTAAATAATCTTCACTATTCTTGAAATAAAAATTAAGAAGAATGCATGTGCTCAAATAGAAAAAAAAAAAAAGGGTCCCCTAATTAAGCATAGTACCACTTATAAATTGAGCCCATTATTATAATCAGCATAAATATAAAATTTACTAGATAAGTGGAGTAAAGTAAAAATCCTACCAGATAGCTCTTTCAGGAGCCCTAGCATATTTGGCTAGTGCGCCTTAGATTGTGCAGCGAAGACTTGACAATGTAGTTATACAAGAAGCGCAAAACAATATACTAGATGATGAAATGTTTTATGATGTTGCTAAAATGCAAGTTAAATTCAATCGTCTCTATACATGTTTAACTGGCGAGCCAAGGACTGTATATTATAAGATTGTGGATGGTGTGCCTTTGAATATGAGTGGTGTGGATATGGTGATACGTGCAATGCATTATTGTGGAGAACATTGTACTTTGCATTGCGTGCTCAGTATAAAGTCGCGTGGCGTCCAGTGGTATTGCAGCCCTCTTGCTGCCTAATGGATGAACCATCCATTCAAGATTCACCATACATATATATAGGTCATATGTGAATGCGAACTATCTCGTGGAAATCGTCCTGGGTTGGTACATTAATGAAGTTATCAATAGTTAATCTATATGTATGTGATTACTCTGAAAATCAACATAATAGTACAACTCTATTTATGAATAACCACGTAATTGTATTATTTTTTGTCGGTTCTAATGATATTACTGCATGTAATTTCTATTGTAATATGTTTATTGCAGTGCAAAACTACAAAAGATCAATATATGCTTGTCTAGTTATCCGAATACAAAATTAGACCCATAGATGTCACCCAATTAGTAACTGAACATATACCAGTAGGTAGAGGCGTAGATCTGCAAGACCTACCCGTCGAGCAGGGACGAAAGTCGGCCTTAGTGATCTGATGGTGCCGAGTGGAAGGGTCGTCGCTCAACGATCATGGTCCAACACTTTCACGGTCCAAGTCCAATACTTTTAAGACCCAAATTCATTGGGTTTAAACATTCTCTAGAATGTTCCTCTATATGGTATAAATTTATGGAAGCTTGTATATAGAATAATCTAGATCATAGAAAAACGTGGAGAAGTTACCATTATCGTTTAAGAGTAATTTGACCATTATTGTTTAAAAGTATTTTTGAGGTTAAATTCAAAAATAATTGATGACAAAAAAATACATTAAAAGTTGAGATTGATATAGAATAGGTGTACTATAATTTATAAATTTATCTCATTTTTTTTTAAACGACAAAGAGTACAATTACTATCTACACTACTCTACTCTTATACCAACCACACATATACTAGCACCACTTTACTCCTAAACCACCTTATATCTCTATTAGGGATCGAACCTTGCACCTATTTTCTGCTCCAACCCCATTCCACTGCACCACCTTATAACTCCCAAATAAAAGTTAGATGCTAAAACAAGAATTAACATACTATCTGAGTTAATAAAAAAGAAGAAGAGCAATTTAACCCCATAGATGCTGCAATACAATAGGTTCGAGTCACCTTTGTCGTCACAGAAAATAAAATAAATATAATGCTGCAATTTAAAACCTGCCAAGGTTATTATTGACTTTTAACTAGCATAACATATATCAGGTATCATGTAAAGCGCATGTACAAAATATTGGTCGGCCAAATATTGCACCTAATTAAAAAATATAAAGGGTATTGCCTATTAATATAACGGCGTGTAAATGATCAAAAATATTTTTTTTTAAAGTTTATTCTATTTGTAGGACTAATTACATAATGTGCCTTTTAAATTTGGACTAATGACATATTCAACCTCGATAGATAATAATGATAAAAAGTTGACTTTTGAAGTAGATGTAATTCAAATTATGCATTTTTTTTAAAATTTTGACTAATTTATAATAATCACCAATCAAGGTATGAAAAGTGAAAAGAAGGCATATTTAAGAGGTGGTTTTTGTAAATTAAATTTTTTCTTTTGTTTCTTTATCATTTATGAGTAGAAAAAATAGATAAATTATACTTTAAGTTATACAATTTACAATTTATATACTGAATATTGATAGTGTATATAATTTATACCTTAAGTTAACCATTTAAATAAACAAATATATTCCGACCAGTTTTGTCATTAGAAAATGATGCGTGTTATTCAAACTCTGTTAACGTTCACGCACTGGACACGTGTCGTTTGCCGAATTAATCTCGAGATAAAATAAATAAATTATACTCTAGGTTGTACCTTATATAGTTTATAATACTCAACATTTCCACCATAAATAACATGTACCTTAAATCAACCATTTGCTTAAATATTATGCTTGCTTCCAGGTTAGTTATGTCATTAAAACTGAAAAAATAGATCCAATAAAAATTAAGTACACATCTTGCTCACTACAAAAGCCTTATATAGCAAATCTAGTACAATTTGTTTTATCTTCCAAGGATATTTATCAGATATGATTTGGAATTTAGAACCAAGAATAGAATATCAACAATAAGAATGAAGAGTGCACGTACATACAACATACCTATACAACATACCTATATAGATCTATATATCAGTGTAAGTCTGAATCAAAATTGTAATACGACAAAGAAAGACTGGCCAATAAAGTGATACTACTATTCAGAGTCTTGCGAATAAATTAATATACTGCTTCCTATGATTCCAAAATAGATTCTCTGTTTACTGTTGTGTTCTATTCATAGTTAACAGTGATACTTTCAATGAATTCGAAGCAAGACACTTGGAAATGGAAGACGTGGCTGGCTCACACCTTCTCCACTTTATGGGCCTAATTGTTTGGATCCCAATCCCGTATCTCTACGACTTTTGTCGATTTTCAACTCCAAATTCCTAATATCACATGTCCTTTTCCATCTCTTATTTTCTTAAAAAGATTAGAGAAAAGTATTAATAAACTAATAATAATAATATCTTGATTCTGTTCCTGATGCGATCTGAAAAAGGTGACGACCACCCTCTTCTTTCGCTGATCTATAACCTCACCAAAGTGGTACAATACAACACATTATAACACAATACATACATATCTTAGATCCCCTTGTTTTGTTATTTTTTCTTTCTTTTTGACCTTTTCAGTTAAGTAGCCAGCTAGATTGATACACATATAGATACTACTTAGTTATTCCGTTTTTTTATTTCGTCCTCTCCTCTGTTCTGAAACGATGATTGTTCAAGTGAGAGTGACAAAGATTCAGTTTTCTTTCGTTCTGTGTTCGACTTACGGTTCTGCATTAGTAGTTCTAGTGAGAAAAATCTTGGAAATATACATGCAAGGGATTTGTTAGTTTAGTCTTTGTTCATTACAGAAGAGTAGTAGGTAAAAAAAATGAAGGGTGGGAGAGATGATGGGAAGGCAATGGATCCATGGTTGCCAAGGATACATATTGATAATGCTAATAAAGGGGGTCCAAGACCACCACCAAGAAACAAAATGGCTCTCTGTGAGCCCTATGATTTTAGCCCCGGTCTGTTCCCTCTTTCGACTAGCAGTGGTCGTCACAGATTTGTTACATCTACCAGCACTGTAAGTTACGTATTTGCAGTCTTATTCTTCACAAGCTGTTGCTTATCTACATGCATGCATTAGTTTTTATCTATAGACCATTTATTCTAAATCTCCCCTTAGTTCTGTGGACTCAGAGCCGTATCTATGTCTCGACTCGGCTCGACTTGATAAGCTATTTCAAGCCGAGTTCGAGATCGAATTCATACTCGTTTCGTTATCGAGTCGAGTTCGACTCTGTTAGATAAAACTTGTTAAAAGTAATTATTTTAATAAAATTATTTTTTATATTTATTTTTAATATTTTTATAGATAAGGCTAGTTTACACTCAGAACTTATTTTGGATTCGAATCAGGCTCGAGCTCGTTACATGTTACTCGAGCTTGAGCCCGTTTTTCTTCTTCGTTTAGTTAGCGAGTCGAGTTCGGCCTCGGTTGAACTTCAGCTCGAATCGAGTTTCACAATACGCGACTTGACTCGGCTCGGTTCGGCTCGAAAAATAACAGGACAATATAAGTTACTATTAATTATTGCCTAAATTTACAATAGTATTGCTCTTCTAAAGTAGATGTATTTTTCAATTTTATGTAGATTGGCAGTTCAAAGCATAAGCTAGTTCCAACCTTTTCCAATGTAGCAGGCTTGCCTTCACATTATCCTGATCCAACAAATGTAAAGATATCAGTAACAAATACCAAACCAGCAACGCCACTAAACTGTCAAATAGAACGGGCTTCGAGCAGTATAATAACGGAGGTCATTGAGTGCAATCCACCACAGTCGCATGATATTATTACGAGTAGTACAACGAGACCAGGAGACAACAAAGCAGCAGTGCCACTCAACTGTCAAATACAGCAGGCTTCGAGCAGTATAACAACGGAGGTCATCGGGTGCAACCCATCACAGCCACATGATATTATTACGAGTAGTAGTATAATGAGACCAGGAGACGACAACGCTCACAAAAACCCACATTTTCTTCAGCTGCATCCGGATAAAAAAATATGCCCTGTTGTCCCATATGGAGGAGAACTACATAAATCTTGCTCAAATGAGCAAAATGACACGCGAAGTCTCATATATGGTACGATATCTCGACCTACTTGCACGCTTAATGAAAACACTGATGTTTCTCATGGGAAGGTCTCAAAAGATGCAGCTTTGCAACGTCAATGTGTCAAGCATAAAGAGAAAGGGCAGCTTTTTGATGAAGCTAAGAATGATGTAGATGATACACGTAGTATTCCTGATAGAATAGTGAGAAAGAGATGTCATTCTGCAGTAGATGATATATCCTGTTCCTATCAACTACTAGAAGACGATGACCGGCATATTAAGAATGATGCTGCCGTAGAGCGCTCCGGTGTTGAAGAGTTAGATCCCAACAGAGGATCAAAAGATGAAATTGGGCAAGAACATTATGACACTTCAAATGGCGAATCTATACCAAGATTGGAACTGACGACAAATGATGTGGTTCGATTGATTGGTGAGACATTATTCTCAAAAGCAAGAAAGATGATAGTGAAGTAAGTATATTTGTGTTCATTTATATTCATGACTTGCTCATATCCGACTTCTGAGTGTTCGTCGTGCTCTTGTTTTTTTCTTTCTTGAATTTTTTCAGTGTTCATCTTTTGCAGCCAGCAACATGAGTTTGCAGTGCAGATATTCGAGTTACATAGACTGGTAAAGGTAAATTGCCTGACATACTCTTTGTACATTTTACGCAGGGTCGAATCTAAGTTTTCAGGGACCTGTGCAAATTTACTGTCTGGGTAGATCATTACCTCCTCCGTGCTAAAATCTAGGTAGATCATTACCTCCTCTGTCATAAAAACAAAAAAAGCCCAAAGATAAGGAAACTTAAAAAAATCATGATAGAGTTTAATGAGGAGATTATTAAAAATATAAGTAATTTTTAAGGGTAAATAATGCATAAACAGTATAACAAGTTTGAATAAAACTTTGTCTTGTTTTGTTATAGACAAGAAGCAAAGAGATGAAAATATAGTAATAAAGCTTGAATCTTATTTCGTTTACGATTGCATATGATTTATACTATTGTTATGATTTCGGTGTTCAATTATGTCAATTAAACAAGCTAAGTACTGGTAATTTATGTAGCTAAAATTAAGTCATTGATCATTCAACCAAATGAAAATGGATATTTGTTTTGGGATGGAATAAATAGTTGTTTGCATACAAAAATGGCCCCAAATATGTTGGAACTGCACGGAGAGCCTCTTTACACAGGTTTAGATCCGACCCTGATTTTACGTTTCAATAGTTGTGTTCATATCCTGACATGAGTTGTATCAACAGGTGCAGTCACTTATACCCGGAACAATGGAATCCCAACAGAACAACTCCAATCTCAATAAACCATACATCAAATTTCCTCCAATAAATAAGCTGCTCTATGTGAGTCCTCTAGACCAGTCATCACCAGTAGCAACAAAACCAAACTCCAGCATCCTAAAGCAAAATACTGGTCAAGATCCCTATCAAGATTCCAAAGGCAAACAGCCAAAACCACCTATAAACAGCATTGAAGGATACAATTGTCAGCAACCAACTTCAAAGCCTCTGCTTCTCCATCCATTACCTGCAGATCAGTGGTTGGTTCCTGTTGGATCTTCATCTGAAGGACTGGTTTACAAGCCATGCACCGGACCATGCCCACCAGCTTTCGGTGTCATGGCACCATCATACGGAAACTGTGGACCCGTACATATAAGCAGCTTAGCTGGACCAAGACCTTATGGGGTTCCAGCTCCTAACCATCCGAGGGATAAACGTTTACCCCTTGGCCAAAATTGTTTCAGGATCCCATTATTGAACTCCAGTTGCCCGAGTGTTGAAATCGAGCAGTCGAGTGGAGTAGTATTGGAATCTGAAAAGAATAGAACAGCTAGTCCGCCTGAGAAGTTGGCAGGTGCAGAACTCTCTCTTAAACGTTTTCCCCTCGGCCAAAATTATTTCAAGATCCCATCATTGAACTCCAGTTGCCCGAGTGTTGAAATCGAGAAGTCTAGTGGAGTAGTATTGGAATCTGAAGAGAATAAAACAGCTAGTCCTCCTGAGAAGTTGGCAGGTGAAGAGCTCTCTCTTTTCCCTACTGCTGCTCCAGCAGTTGAGGTTCATAAAGATCAAGAAAAGGAGCAGACCGTACACGCGATCAAGGTTATCCCACACAATCCTAGGTCAGCATCCGAGTCGGCAGCTCGGATATTCCAGACTATACAAGAAGAAAGAAAAGCAATATGATGTGCTGCTTAATTTCTTGACTTAATTTACTTTGCATTGATAACGAAGCGCAATCTAGTTGGTAAGACGCTTCAACTCCAACCAATAGGTCGGGGGTTTGAGTCACCTTTGCCGTTTCAAAAAAAAATTAATTTGCATTCATATGCAAGACATTGTTGATAGTTGATGGTAGCAGTTTGATTCTACTGTAAATTTTTACACACATCACCCCCAGGTATAGGCCACAGGGCAATACAGATAGATCATTTCACTCAGTTGAGTTACATATCATAATACACTGAAAACTTTTTTGAGAAGTTTTGTTGAGGTATTAGATATATGTTCATCTTGTTCAACTTCTGTAATAATTGGACAATTCTTCTCCAGATCAAATAATGGGGACAATTTTATCTTTTTGGTTGGTACCAATGCTGTTATAAGTCATTTTTGTATGAGTTATCTTCATATACACTACTACAATGCAATTACCATCATCGTATATATGTTCAGTGTTAACCACTAGCTCATATACAAGGAACGAGCCAAGAGAAAAGGTTGATCAAAATTGACATCGAACCTATTCAAATAAATCGTTCGAGTTCCTTAAAACCCGTAAACTTACAATGCCGATGATGGAGGAGTTAAAATTGATGTTGGCTTTTTACGACTTGATTGGAGTCGGAAAGTCCCAATTTTCTGGCGATGTCTTTCACTAGCACTAAATATTGGACTCCTGAATTCGGAAAAGCAATTCCAAATAATAAACGCATTCTTGTACGCCTAATCGAATTCGGAAAAGGTGATAAAAGGCAGCAAAAAGGAAAAATTCAGAAAATTACCATAAAGACAAGATCCAGGCTTAAATGGAATTCGGAAACGGAATATGAGAGTGTTTATATTATTTGGTAGAATACTAATTCTAATCGTATTCCTACTCCATTAACATGCTCTATATAAACCATCTTCCTGTACGTTCATTATTATCATACATCACAACTTTACAATCTAGTTACTTCTGATCTCTTTTCTTTCTTCAAACAAAATCAAATTGAATCGAACAATGTCTTCTTCTTCTACCTCGGAGGCTGTTGCTCCTGCTGTGGAAAAGATGGTTGACCTGAGAAGCTCTGATGGGCATTCGTTTCAAGTCGAAGAGAAGGTTGCTTGCCAATCCCAGACTATCAAGAACATGATCGAGGATTGCGATGATTCTTCCTTCTACCCTGTGCCAAACGTCACAGGTTCGGTTATGGCCAAGGTAATCGAGTACTGCAAGCG
>JAYMSP010002177.1:0-25763 GCA_036897095.1 Plantago elongata
CAATAATAATAAAGCTAAAATATAATAGTTGATCCATTTGCATTATAAATTATTAGATTATTCAACAGCCACTGAGACACAAAAATTACATTAGGGTAAAGGTACAATATACTTTAAATTTTAAACAATCAACTTTAATTTTTGTTTACCAGCATAATTAGTCTTTTGTTTCCTTTTTTCTTTAGACTCACTCACTTAATCAGTACAATTAATCCAATTGGTCTGGCTTTGTTTTGTTTAATGGTAATAGGAAGTCCAAATAAGATTGAAAAGTGGCAGCCAATAGACTGAAGCTAGATATCCAAAATTGAACATTTTTTCATTCGTCAGACTATGAAGAAAAAAGAAACAACGAACGAACTTTAGTTTAATAGTTTTCTAGTACAAGTGTACAACTATTTTGTAGGATCCACGTAGAAATGCAACTCAATAATTCGATATAGCGTCACCTTTTAAATCTTTCTATAAATAGATTTTCATTTTATAGTCGTAGGTGTTCTACCATTTTGTTTCATTTTAACCTCATTTCGGAGAAACATCCATTCCACTATGACCTTATCAAGTCATGCATGCATATATCTATGTTATCTTAATTTTAGGTAAAGCGTACCATCATGTTTTACTATTTACATAGAGTAGCAAAATTCCACATTTTTAAACAACCGTCAAATTAGTTGTGCAGATATTTGATGGTCATGTGTAGCTCATGAAAATACGAAGAAGAAACATTAGTGCAGCCTATTTCACTTTAAATACTTTATTTTCTTCAACTTAAATTTACTAAATAAACGAAAGTATAAATCAAATATAATCAAACAAATTTTAACTGAACTATATTAAATGAAACTGCAACCGAACACAATGAAATTTAAATTAAATAGACATAACCTAACAAGTCAAAGTTAAGTTCAAATTCCATCATTTACAAGTTAAACTAACACTACATGTTCGAATACTACAACCATTTGTTTCAATATCTTTGAAATTCTCGATTGTCATGAGGTGACACGACCAGATCGGTAGCTAGGCTCGTCCGATTGGGAGGGAACGTGGGTGATTATGTACGCGAGATTGATCGTCTAAGTAGTGATATTGGGCCAGATATGCTAAGTGAAAATAATTATGGACTGAATATGTCAGTTTAGAATAGTTGTGGACCATATATGTTAATTTGGCTCATGAAGCAAATAGTAATTGTGCATGTGTGTGCAAGTACATACACTCGGTGGGACTATATGTGACATTCAGGTTGGCTAACATTATTCCGCATGTGCCCTATTAGTTAGTGTTTGTGGTCATCCAAGTTCAAGGGCTGCGAAGTCCTGTCATGTTGTGAAAAAAGAAACTAATAAATGGTTAAAAGTAAAATTTTCACATAAATTCGAATGAAAATAAAACAAATTCAAATGAATCAAAAGAAACTGAATTAATCTGAACTGAATTATAAGTGAATTGTTGACCCTAGTGGCTAACTTAATGCAATATTTGAATTTTTGAAATTGTAAAAGACTAAATTATAGACCCTATGGTTAACTTAATGCAATAGTTGAAAGTGTAAGGGTGTTTAATAAAAAAGGAGACCTATGGTGGCGTAGCTTTCACAGGATTCTTTATCATGAATTCTTTTTCTTTTTTGATACTTTGGGTTTCTTTTACACTCACCTTCTTTAAACCTCTATTTAAACCCCATCAATCTTCCACGTACTATGCACAAACACACATACATACAGTCTAATTTGAAGAACAAGAGTTGATAACTAGACAAAGAAGGGAAAACAATGAAAATGTTGGGAAACAAGCCTTTTCTTGCAGTGGTTGGCATACAATCAATATATTCAGGATATTTCTTGCTCACTAAAATTGCATTGGATGTTGGCATGAACACTTTTGTGTTTGTGTTCTATAGACAAGCTTTTGCCACTCTCTTCTTACTCCCCATTGCCTTCTTGGTCGAACGGTACGTACTATTTATACACCCGTTCTCTCACCTTATACCACTCCCTCCCTCCGTTAAGCCTGAAACTACACTGTCTATATATTATTGCCATGATTGTATTTAAAAAAAAAATTATTAACTTGCAGGAAAACCGCTCCACCAATGTCATTCTCAATCTTCTGCAAGATTTTTCTACTTGCATTATTCGGGTAGGTCATCCTTTTCCAAAAATCGCCTCTAAATCAGGAGGAACATAACATGACTCTACAAGTGATCACTAATATATGTTAACTTAAAAGTATCTTATAAATCAGTTTTATACTAGACAAGTTGTAAAACTGGTCTGGTCGATGTTCAAGTGACGAACAAACAGTTATTTCAAAGCACTTTCTAAACGTAGATCGATATTGACTATCTCAAATTTTATGCAGGATCACTTTGAGCTTAGATGTTGTTGGAGTGGGATTGAAATATACATCTGCATCTTCGGGAGCTGCAACAGCCAATACACTCCCTGTTATAACATTCTTTCTTGCTGTTATACTAAGGTAATTAATAATTAGCTAATTAGTTGATCATCATTGTCAAATACTAATTAACTTCACTTATTATAAAGTATTTTATACCTTTATTTTTTTTGTCTTTCCGTATAGCAATATTATTAGTTTGATAGATAAAGCTTCTTTACTTGCAAATAAATAAACAAGTTTTACTTAAAATGGATGGTGATGAGTAAAGATGACGTCACATCATCGGTTTAATGCATATTTTGATATATTCTTCCTGCACTTGTAAGGGCATCAACCGTCTAAATTAAAGCACATACTAATTTATTTATTTTTCCATCATGGAATTCAACTATTTATTTCAAAATCAAAGGATAAAAAGGATAGGTAAAGATAAAGCAATTCAATTTTTTTTGTATGAGATGCTTAAAGGGTATCGATCCATGTATACTCCTACAATGGGGAAAAAAGATAGATGATGATTGATTTGTGATGTAAAGAAGGTTGGGTTGAGAATTGAGATATTACTTATTTTATCGTACATTGCATCAACTTAAAATATAAATGAAATGTAAGTAATATTTGATAAGTCGATACCTTAAGATTAGTGTGTGTTGATAAATATCTAGATGCAAATTACCACCAATCTCTATTCAGAGAATATAATCATCCATTTCGGGGAATCAAACTCGTGACATCATGGTTACGGGGTGTCTCTGCTTATCACTCGGCTATAAACGCTTTGACATATATGATACACATAATATAAATCATAATGCAATTTAAAGTTAGTGGGTGATTATAGGTTTATTTTATGTTAAGATCTCTCCGATGTATCCTTCATAAAAAGCGTGAGACTTGTATGTTATTTTATGTGGATCATACATTCATTGTGAGTAGGGGTGCATCGGAGTTGAATCGGCATCTCTAAAAACATGATTATAGCCATAAAAAGTTGGTTAAAATTAGAACAATGTGGGAATAATGTTAGAGAAGTTTAAGCAGCATTGGATAAAAGCTGACAGGTTTTAGTTGGGCTGACAAACACTACCTTAATTGGGTTGAAAGTATAAAGTTAGTAATAAGATGAGATGGCAATTTTCAGGTTGGAGAAAGTGAATGTGAGGACCAGCCCAGGGATAATGAAAATTGCAGGAGTGACACTCTGCTTGGGTGGAGTTGCAATTATGGCATTTTACAGGGGCCCTTTATTGAGAATTTTGGTGCACCATCACTTGATAAACAAGAATTTGCATCATGCAACAAACCAAGTCCCTTCAATCATAACTTGGATTAAGGGTGTTTTCTTACTGCTCTTTAGTAATCTCACTTGGGCTTTGTGGCTTGTCCTTCAGGTACCCTACCACTGCTTACTTGTTTTCATCGTTTCCATTTTAAGTGCATACTATGATGCAATTGTTGCTTATGAACATGATAATCCAATAACATTGGTTTCTTTTCAAGTGTGCATTTTGTTTTTGTCTCCAAAACATCATGTTGCAATGTTATTATATTCACGTTACAGTATGACACTTTAACAACTAGCTCTATACGTGGAAATTTTTAGGGACGAGTTCTAAAGGATTATCCCTCGAAGTTGATGTTGACGACGCTACAATGCCTCTTCAGCGCAATCCAGTCTTTCATTGTCGCGGTTCCATTTGCTAGAGACTTAAGTCTGTGGGAACTCGGATGGAATGTTCAACTTCTTTCGGTATCGTATTGTGTAAGTCATATAATTAGTGTTTATTTTGCATATCTGGATAACGATAATGTCAGAGTTGAAATAAAAATCGACTAGTCATATGTAATAGTACCACATTATCACATGTGTTATGCAAACGACAGTTCAAAAGAAAATAGTGTGATTAATTGCTTCTCCTGTTTAACATGGTATCTTTTGGTGTTTGTATAGGGCATAGTGGTGACTGGTGTTTCATTTTACTTGCAAGCATTTGTGGTGGAAAAGAAAGGGCCAGTGTATCTAGCAATGACTACACCATTGATCCTGGTCATTACCATCATTGTTTCCTCATTCATCTTGGGAGAAATTATTAGTTTCGGAAGGTAATTTGATGTGCTATCCTTTCTATTTTCGTCCATCTACACACATAGAGAAAAGTGGAATAAAAGTATTAGTTATATCGCGTATTTACCTATAAATTTCCGATATGTGCAGTATCTTGGGAGCAGTGGTGCTAGTCGGAGGGCTATATTTTGTGCTATGGGGAAAAACGAAAGAGGAAGAGAGGGAGAAAGCTAGAGTTTTCCAACAGCAAGGTGATGTTGAGAAAGATTGTAGAGAAATAGAAGGAAAATGATTATTGTACTGGACTCCCTTCTGATGTACAAAATGCCCAATTTAGCCCATGTCATATATAAGTTCGTCAGGGTAGTCCAACTAAAATTTATGTTCAACTTGATTCACTTTAACATGCATTGATTGCGAAAAATGTACTTCATCCACGGAGATTAGTGCCTGATGGCCTCTCAATTGTAACATGTACTGAGAAATGACATCGGAAGTGTGTTCGGAGGACTTATATTATGCGATTTTTTGAATATATGCAGTTAATATGTCACATTTAACCAAAAATATGACAAGGACAATAATCTATTTGAAGGCGAACAATTCATAGGTGTATAATCTTGCCTAATCAATTTCCCGAAATGTGGGATTGGAGACCAAACGGAGTTAATCCAGTTTATCTAATGGGCTGCTTAAGATCCACGGAATTGGAGGTCCAATATGGTCCATCCAGGCTCCAGCCCATTTATGTCCTCTAACAGTCAAGACCGTCTTTCGATTTCAGTCACAGTCAATGATAAAAAATGTAATTAACTCAAAAGTTGCCCTACTCCACTAGTTGGCAGTGCACAAATTCTTTAGAATTAACTCAATAACCCAATCAACTTTATTTTGTATGGGAGACTATCATTCAGGTACGAAACTTTAAGAGTTTAACAGTTCACAATACTACGTTGTACTATATAGAATTCGAATATGTAAACAAAATGATATTAATGGAACTGATCGTCATAGCATTTAAATCGCTCTGTTTGACTTGATAAATATTTATTTGGCCTAAAATACACTTTAAATACCCCATTTCAATTCCATTCCAAACACAATATAATCAAAATTCATTCAAATACCCATTCAAATTATATACCAATCAGCCCTAATCATTTTTCTTTTTTTTAACCAAATGATCTGGTATCAATATGCATCATCATCATATGCTAAAAGAAAAGTCGTGATTTATTCTTTACAAATTGAAATCTTGGTGTATATTTTTGTGTTTGTACGGGAAATGATAGTGATAATGATTCAAGCACGAGGTTGGGTGAAGAGTTGGATCATGGGTCCAATACACAATCGTGGGGGCATTTAACAGACATGGTCTCAACTCAAAAAACAACTTGTAGGAAGAAAACATATTCAACTCAACTTGGAGAAAAACATGGCCAACTCATACAAACTAACATGTTCGGATGGATGTCTTTTGTCAAATCTTGGTCTTCGACTACATTTTGTCCTAAATCCATCAAATTGAATTTACTACGTGCTATGTTTGCATGTTCATCAATTCTCACTAGATCTTCTTGTCTTATACTGTATTTATTTGAACTTACATATTCCATTGCCTTATTTTCTATTCAATCTATTTATACTTAATTATATTTTCTCTACTGTTCAATTCAGAAATTCACAGTTGAAAAGAATATAGTCTAATTATTTTATCACAATCTCTAACTAATTCATTTAGAAACGTAACTATGTTATCAAAAAATTATCGATAATATTACTTTATACGTCTATACTCTCAATATATATATCATTTTATTGCACAACAGAACCAATTTCATTAACATACCAAATACCGGGAGATTATAAAATATTTTGACTTTTGGTATACTTTTTTACTCACGCAGAAAAAAATAGTAACAACAGTAACAAGAAAAGAATTGGTAAAACTGAAAAAGTGAAATGGAGCAAAAAGTAAAGAAAGAAAGAATGTGGGACCAGAAAGAAATACCATCAATGGCGCAGTTTTGCCGCCCTAACCCTATATGTATATATACCTCACTCCTCACTCTACCGCATTCATCTCCTCTCCTACAAATCTTTTATATTCCCTTCACAGAGATAACAAACAAACTTAACACCAATCAACAATGGGAGCTTGTGCGACCAAGTTTAGCGTCTTGAAGGACTCCGGTGAAACTCCGGCTCCGGCGCCGGAGATTCTTAGCAAAGAGCTCACGGCGGCGGAACTCGACTGCAAGAAGGTCGAGCCGGCGGCTGTGACGGAGAGTGATGAAGCTAGCCGCCAATCGCTTGGTAATTTGTTAATGGACAATCAGGTGAAAGTATGCTCTGATTTGGTAATTCGTTTGTTTTTTTTTAAAATTTGAAATGTATGTCGATTTAGTGGTTGTTCATTTGGGGGTTAATTTGGTATCCTATGTGATTTAACTCGATTACTTATTGTTGACTTGTTCCTGTATTTTTGAATTGGTCGAATTGCTTGTAAGATTAGTTTAGGCGGAATTGCTGGTGAATTTTGTTTATCCATTGGTCGTTTTCGGGTAATACATTGTTCAATTGTATCTGGTGTGGAAGAGTTAGAGCTGTGATTATTCTGTTGGGAGTTGGAAATTGTAATTGATGATTTGTGTCTTAAATGGATGAAGGGCGAATCGGGTAGGAATAATCGTATTGTTGTTGTTGCTCATTCAAGTTGCTAGCAGACAATAATCAAACAATTAGAAGTAGGCTAGGTATTAAACTTCACTATCTTTGCAATTGAGGAATAGGAATCGGTGAACTGTTTAGCTTCGTTGTCTTTACACTATAGTCAAAGAATAAGGATCAGGCAAGTGTTTAACTTAACTATAGTCTCCACGAGCAATTCACTTTGTTCGAGAAAGCGAAATCATCTCTTTTGTTTGGATTAGCTATAGTCTCAGCTGCAATTCGCTTTGTTTGAGAGAGGAGAAATCATTCTTTTGTTAGGATTTGTTGTAGATGGTGCCTTTTTGGCAGTGTTCTGTTTGATTTGGGGAGGACGAGTGGTTCACATACATTCTGTTTGTAACCTGTAATTCTAGTTTGAGCATGCGGCTTTTTAATTATTTTCTTTCTATTGGATGTTCATTGAAAAGACAATGAAACAGGTCATCTTTTATTTCCCCACCACCTATTGACCTTTTTGTCTATCTACACAATGATTCTCGCCATTGGAGCTAGTACTTGCTTTTGTGACCCATCTGGTTTCTTCTCTTTTTATCTGTCACCTTGATTGAAGGCATAAAAGTTGCACATGTGCTATGCTAATTGAACTATTTTCTTTTGTTGAATATGACATCATGTTACTATGGTCGAGAATCCTATTGGTCTTGTAATTCATTGTAGCAGGATTATACTGTGACTGGAGAGCAATTTGATTTAGAATGCAGATCTCGTTGCAAAGAGTGCAGTGTATTATCTACTTTTTGGCGAAATACATGTAAATGTGTCACTTGGATATACCTGATTTCTTTCTAATGAAAATTGTTTCCACAATTTAACAGAAGGAAGGTGAAAAAGTAACGTCAGAGCAAGAGAAACAAGAGGAGGCCACGAACCACGATGAGGTGGTTGTCAAATCTGTCGAAACAGTTACTGATGGTCCAGTCAAGTCAGAAACTAAAGAAGTGGCCATAGATGTGCCCAAGGCTGAGGAAGAGAAATTGGATGAGAAAGAAGAAGCAACGGAAGTCCCACATGCTGAGGAAAAGAAGACGGAAGAGAAAGTAGAAATAACAGAATCTCCAAAGGCAGAGGAAAAGAAAGCAGAAACACAGGAAGCCCCAAAGGCAGAGGAAAAGAAAACCGAGGAGAAAGCAGAAACAGCAGAATCCCCAAAGGCAGAGGAAAAGGAAACTGAGGAAAAAGTAGAAGTAAAAGAATCCCCAAAGGCAGAGAAAAAGGAAGTAGAAGTAGCAGAAGCCCCAAAGGCAGAGGAAAAGGAAGTAGAAGTAACTGAAGCCCCAAAGGCAGAGGAAAAGAAAGTAGAAGCAACAAAAGCTCCAGCGACAGAGGAAAAGAAATCCGAGGCAAAAGTAGAAGCCGTGAAAGCTCCAGATGCAGAGGAAAATAAATCTGAGGCAAAAGTAGAAGCTGTAGAAGCCCCAAAAGCTCCAGAGGCAGAGAAGAAGGAATCTGAGGCAAGAGTAGAAGCTGTAGAAGCCCCAAAGGCAGAGGAAAAGAAAACTGAGGAGAAAGTAGAAGAGAAAGAAGTTGAGTCACCAGAAAAAACCGAGGAAAAGAAACCTGAGGAAACCATAACATACCAGAAGTAAAGAATACTGAGCAGAAACCAGCTTCTTATGCAGACAAGCTTAAAGCTTGACAAGAACACAAGGTTATAAAAAATGACTTAGCTTCCAAATCATGGATGATAAATGCGCAGGACCTTAGAATCTGAAAATTATATGGATTAGTGATGTGAGTGAGTGTGATTTCGATGTGTGATGAGTTTGCGACTCAAATTTTCACCTTTTTGTTTGTGACTTGGATGCCTGATTCGTTATGTTCTTTGCTCTGAATTTGTTACCAAATGCCATTAGGTTTCTATTTTGAATATTTTTATCAGTAGAAACCATGACTCTCAAGTGACTCAAACCCAACTACAGATTCTTGTTCAAGCTTTACTTGCAATCTTGCCAAATCTATTGAGATTTTCATGCGATTCAAACTGGATCATAGGATATTTGAACTGCAAATTATCAATTCATTGATCTAAAAATATGAAGTTCATACTCATCAAAGAATTTCTAAACAGAAACATCAATAAAATGTAATCTCACATAATGGATACAAAGTTTCTCTTTCATTGAATGTCTCTCAATCTACTGAACATCAACTCATAATCCCATACTCCGATAGCATTCTCAGAAGATTTTTCTTCGCCTGTTATTTTGCCAGGAATAGACACAGAATTTCCATCTGTTTGATATACCCCTGAAGATTTCGTCTCCTTAACACCTTCACCACTGGCTTGGGTCCCTGAGTCAGCTATCTCCGTATCCTTGGATTTTCCCCAGAGCACAGTGTATAATCCCACGATGATGAACACCGATCCTATCAAGCTAAACACATAACAGTAGACTGATATTAGTATATCAGGCTATAAGCACATTGTGGTTTTTTTTTTTTTTTTTTGGTTGTATTAGCAGAAAAGTGGGAACATGAAGTTATAAGAGTAGACGCCACCTTCCCATAGTCAGCTTCTCACCAAGAATAAATGAGCCAAGTAGGGCGACGAATACAAGACGCAGTGGGGTGAATGATGCTACAAACAAAGGGCCTTTCACTCTAGTTCCCCATGCTGTTATCACTGTTTCAAATCCTGTTCCAATAACTCCCTACAACCAACAATTTACTAAGTTATGGAAATGAAAAGTCTAAAGCGGCTTTATTGCCTGGAAACTGATATTGTATTTGTACCATGTAACCAGCAGCTAAAAGTCTGAAGTCGAAGCCAAGTTTCCAATCATTCAGACTATGTGATCGGCACAAGGCGTAGACTCCTGATATGATTGCTCCAGTGAAACAGATAAATGCACTGCTTGAAAAGTGAGGGTATCCCTGACTCATTTTCGTCTGTTTTAATCAAGAGAGAAACTATAATGACTTGTATAAAAACCGAATATTATCTGACAAAACATAATCCAATTTGAAAATGTGAAGCTACCTGTAGAAGCAACCATGTTGCATAAATAAGGCAAGCTAACAGGGCTAATACGCAGCCGAGGACATGATTATGTTTCGCAGGTCGCTGCAAAACATTATTTTGGTGGTGATTGAATTTTGTCGATCACAGTGTGATGGCCGTGCCCTCGTAGAGTGTTAAGATCATTGCTCCACCAAGGCCTAGTGCTGTTCCTATAACCTTTGCTTTTCCTGATGATTTTCGTATTTCTATTTTTTCCATCCTGCGTACCAAAAAACTTCCATATTAACATTTCCGTATGGCACTGAGCGACTAGTAACTTTTTCAATATTTGGCAATGGTAAGAAAGAAGTACCTGAATATAACGGCCAGGAGCAGCGTCAGTGCTGGAATGGTATTAGTCAAGGATGTTGCTATTGTTGCTGTAGTTAACATCAAGCATGCGGCATGCGTATTGCTCCCTAGTGCTCCCCTGCAATTGATGTTTTTCTCCATCCTTACATGAACTCAACAATAGAAGGAAATGATTGTAAGAATATTTACCCCAAAAATCCAATTGCTAGACCTTGGCAAGCTATCTTCCAGGTCATTTTTGGCCTTGTATTTCTGCAGAAGTAAATTACTACTACTAATTAGAGATGAGATACTTTATGAAATTAAGCTACCATTTGTTACTGCATTACTAAACTAACTACACAAATTCTTAAAGGAACTGAGGTAATATTAGATCCATAAAAATGTGAAATGTACCTTTCAACAATCAAAGCAAGAGGAGCAATGGCAATTGCGGCAAAGAGCATCCTGTAAAACACCAATATATCAACCTTCATTCCACCAGCGAATGCAAGTTTGTAGACGATGCCAACTCCTGCGAAGACTATCTTTTCCAGTACCAACGCCATTACTGGCTTAACATCCCGTAATGCAGCACGACCTTTAGCAGAAACCATCTTAACTTGATAGAAAAACTGAAAGGAAATGAAGTTCAATGAGATACTTCTAAGATTTAAGAATTCAGACAATTTCAAGATTTTAGTCCTTAAGTCTTAACTCCAATGTTAACTAATCACATTCATCAGTTGTTAAATAATGTCAAGATTACGCGTTTTTAAACATCATCACATACAAAAGAGGAAGAACATTTAGGTAGTGTGACAATGTAAAGAACATATAATAAATGGAAAAGAAGTAAATTATTAAATGCAAGAATTTCCTTGTCCTAAACTCATTTTGTCATAGGAATAATGTAGTTTCCATATATAATAAAAACATTACTGTTTTTGGAATGGTGCACCTAAAAGTGCTTGACTAGAAAACTTGTTATGATTTGGAGGAGTATTCACTTACTGCAATGTGCATGAGATGAACTACACACCTACTAGTTTAATGAATGTGAATGCAAAGAAAAATAGCCAACGTGCAATATATACATTTTGGTACCGGATTGATGAATTTTCATCGAGCGAAATGGACGAGTTATCGTAACCGAACTAGTTCACATTAATCCCAAACAATGAACAAGAGTTGCACGAGTCGAACTAGCTATGGCACCTTGTTAACACTGATTATTGTAGACGCGATAGAACCTCTACATAAACCTTACGATGGAGTTTTTGAAAGAATGAATGTGAATACCATAGGATGGTTTATATATAATAGGAGACAATGCATTAATTAATGCAATTAATGATTTACCAAATTATCACCGATCTTTGAGGTCCACGGATCCTACCAATCACGCCCTCCGGCGAATGGGCCACCAACCCCGGGCTTCCTATGGGAAGTAACATGGTTAAGTCCACTTTAACCCACTCGGATACCTACTCCCACTTATTGATCCTCCACAAGTACTCCAAAGTCGAAACTAACATAGTCCCGAATCAAAATGTCCCTAAATGAGTGGCACTAACTTTAATTTCTCATTGAATCAAAGGCTCCCTCTCACCCAATGCTATCGATTTTACTCGCTTATCGATCCAGTGACATCGTCCAATCTTCCATATCATTGTTGTGAGTTTAGCTAAACCTTAGAGCACTATAGAAGCTGGATGTTTAGGAATCCTTTCGGAAACATAAATAGGAATTCCATTGGCAACTGAGAACCAACTTGGAAAAGAAACCTTCTAGTTAATTATAACATTCCTAGTTTGAAGTGAATTGGGAAATGATACTATTTGCTTTGTTATCTACATCTTCATTGTAGATACATAATTTTATTCTCAATAGATCAGAACGGTTAGAAACAGAGAACATCAAAGAAGTTCAACATTGTTCGCCGAAAGTAGTTTATTCTAGCTTCTAATCTGATTGGTTTTGAGTGTCTAGTGAAATCTAAGAATCCTTTTTGAACGTAGGAGATTGTCGAACCAAGTAAAAATATAAAAATATGGTGTGATTGTTTGATTTGTTCTTCGGGTGGAAAAGGAGCTTAAGGCTCTTCAACGGGAATGGAAATATTTCAATCCAAAACAAAAATACTCTGCAGTCTTAATCATGAAGAACAACGTGTGAAGCCTGTTTTTCTGTATGCATATAGTTTTGATTAGATGAGTAGTTACTGTATGGTTTTTCACTTCTTGATTGGATGATTGAACAAGGATATATAGTTACATTTCATCTGCCGATCGAAAATAACGAAAATTTATTGAAATATGAAAATTTCTAAACTTAGGCAACTGATCACACTTCCTCAACACCCTCAGAAGGTTTCTCTTGATCTCCTATTATGTCAGTCGGAACAACTGTTGAATTGCCAGCATATTTCATCTCCAGGACAACTTCTCCATTTGTTAGGGAGCCTGAATCAGGCACATCAATATCCTTCGATTTCCCCCATAGCACAACGTATAATCCCACGATGATCAACACTGATCCAATGATGCTAAACATGTACATAACAGTGGACTCAAATCAGTATATCATCACAATGAAGAAAATGGGAAAAATAAAGGATACAGATGCAGTAAGCTACTTACCTTCCCAGATTCAACTTCTCAGCAAGAATTAGTGAACCTAATAGCGCGACAAAGATGAGAGCCAACGGGGTAAATGAAGATACATATAGAGGGCCTCTCACCCTAGTTCCCCATGCTGTTATAACCGTCACAAATCCTGATCCAATAATTCCCTGCAACCAAGCCATTACATAAGACTGACAATGTCTGGTTATGGAAGAAAAAAAAAAGAAATTCTGAAGTGTTAAATGGCATGGCAATAGCTCTATTGACTTGATTTCCCTGGAAACAGGTCTGTACCATGTAAGAAACAGATAGAAGTCTTATGTCAAAGCCAAGTTTCCATTCGTTCAAATGAGGCTCTCTACACAAGGCGTAGAATCCTGATATGATTGCTCCAGCGAAACAGATGATGGCACTGCTCGAAAAGTGAGGGTACACCTGACTCATTTTCGTCTATATATAATCAAGAGAAGTGTAATGAATTAATTTTCAACCCTGATATAATTCGGAAAAGTTTGAAAATCTGAAACTACCTGTACAATCAACCAGGCTGCATAACAAATGCAACTCAACAGGGCCAATAAGCAACCAAGTAAATGATTATGTTCCACATGTGGAATGTGAGCATTTTTCTCGTATTTGTTAAGGAGATTGATATTTGTTGACCACAGTGTGATGGTCATGCCATAGTAAAATGTTAGAATCATTGCTCCAAAAAGGCCTAATGCTGTTCCTATGACCTTTGCTTTTCCTGATGCTTTTCCTATTTCTATGCTCTCCAATCTGTGTACCAAATATTTTTCGTTTAGTAGCTTAGGTTCGCTTGTAGCACTTAACAGTGCTAGTAAAATATTTTCGGTGTTTGGAAATGAATAAGTACCTGCACATAACCGCCATCAAAAGCGTCAAAGCTGGGATGATATTAGTCATGGCTGTGGCTAATGTTGCAGAAGTTAAGATCAAGCACTCGGCATATAGATTGCTTCCTAATGCTCCCCTGCAATCGAAAATGTTCCATCTTTACAAGAAATCTACTTGTTTTGTTTGCTCTAGATGTTTCAAGCATATATGTATAACCAAACATGATGAGGTAGCTAATCACCAGCATCAGTATATGCAACCAACATTTAATTGATCAAGTATGTAAAACAGAACGATATGATTCTGAATTTACCCCAGTATTCCACAAGTAAGACCTTGGACAGCTATCTTCCAAGTGAGTTTAGGCCTGTTCCTGCAGAAGCAAATACATAAACAGAAATGACATTCATACATTCCTAGTATTATGACAATAGTTATACACAAAGTAACTCAAATTATTTCAGATGATTAATTAGTTCTAAGTTCAGAATATATCAATAAAAAATAAAATGTGAAATGCACGCACCTTTCCATAAGCAAAGCAAGAGGAACAATGCAGAACGTGGCAGTGAGCAGCCGGTAAAACACCAAAATCTGAACCTTCATTCCACTAGCAAACGCAAGTTTGTAAAATATACTAACTCCTCCAGATGCTAACTGAGCTAGTATCAATGCCATTACTGGCTTAACATTAGAGCCAGTAACAGAAACCATCTCAAACTGATAGGATATCCAGAAGAAAAAGGAAGTGCAGACAGTAAGATTACGAGAATTTTGACAATTACAATCTATCTGTCAAAACTCTCATGCTAACAGGTTGCATTCACAGCTGTTATATAATGTTAAGATAAGTGTTCGGAACCATCATCACTTACAGAAAAGGAAAACCTTGTAGTTAGATAGAGGTTGACAAGATGAAGCACATTGCAGTAAATAGAAAAAAAAATTAACATTATTGATTAGAGCCATTTGCTTGTCCTAGACTCATACTCACTTACTGTAAATGTTCATGAGATGAGTTTTGTCCATATCTTCACACCTACTAGTTTTATTCATGTTAATGCAAAGAAAAATAGTCCAATACTCCTATGCAATTCATATAATTTATTAGAAAACGAATGAAAGGCATGAGCTATTTTCTAACAGAAGCAATTGTCCATATAACTTAATTTAGATGTTTTAAACCCCTACACAGAAAATTTCATCCTAGCTACGCTATCTTTGTGAATGAAACAAATAAAAGTGCTAAGCGTCACTGTTTCACGAATGCGATGCAATCATTGTCTGCAAGAGTTGATATTCTTGCGTGCATATCAATATCGACATAACTGACTTGCCTAGTCTTATCACATAAGCTGCATTTCACACTTAAGATAGCAGAGTCGTAAGCTAATAGATTGTGTATCTAATGATCAATGAAGCAAAAGTGATTAAGAGGAGTACCATTTTCACAGCTCAAGAAGCTGTTACCAGATATGGGATTGTCCATATACCCATCCACATTTCAAAGTTAACCAGATATGTACATAGTTTTGATTAGCCTGTATCAAATAGTCTGTCTTGTCACATATTGATTGGATGATTGGGCATGGATAGTTACGTTTTATCGGTTTCTGAATTTAATGAAATTTATGGAAATATGAGAAGTTCTAAAACTAGGCAGTAGGGTATAGAGTAGGAACTTGAATGTTGATCTGTTAAGATGAGGTAGGTAGCAGAAAATTCTTAGCTTGAACCTCAAACAGGGCAAAAGGGGGGGGGGGGGGGGGGGGGGGAGGGGGGGGGGGGGGTGGAATACATCAAATTGTGCAAAACCTTAGAAGAACCCTAGGCCAAAGCTAATTGTCAAGATGAAAGGGCTTGACCTTAAAATCTTTTGGTGGTAGAACGAGAGGAAACTCTCGCAAAGGGGGAAGTTGACGTTTAATAAACATGTGAGGGAAACCATGCAATTTCATATACTGGGGACAAATTTCTTTCCTTTTCCCTCCATCTCCTGGATCAATTTTCAAGAACTAAAAGGGAAGTACACTGCAAATGAACAAATAACTCATAAGTAGCTTCTATACCCTGTTACTTCAAATCCTGCGTCTCCTTACATCATAGGAGCGAAGATGGTGATCCTAGCTTTACAAATGGCTTTCTTGCCTGAAAAGTATACATGAATCCTATAGTCAATTACATCCAGAAGTTATATGGAAATGCATTCCTCTATCCAAAGTCATATGCTTCATGACAGCTTGTCAATCGTATTAAGTACCATGACATGTATTGATACAAATCACAAAAGAGATACCAGACTACGTTTAAAACTGTAAGTATTTGTTGAGCTTCGTGGCGTAAAATTGAGGCCAAGCATCTCCTTGTCAGGAGCCTTCCCAGGTTCGACGAAACCAACTAATTTCGCAACAAGAAATGCACTGTCGTTAATGTGGTTTATATCTTGAGCATTGGTCCATAAACGTTGAGCCAGTTGCAGCCTTCTAAGTTTAGTGTTGAGACCAATGCCCCATTTCAGGAATAGGCTCTCTCTTTCTTGTTCTGATAGTTTTTTCTTCATCTGCTTGCTCAGCGTTCGTCTCTCCTGACGAAGAGTCTTCTCACTGTTTTCAAAGGATCACACCATTAGAGTTCAATTGTAGAATGTATATACATATTGCAGTGTTTCATCAGGAAATGACCATTTTACCTAGAAGCAAGTGTTACTGGGTTTCCATTCACGACCGTCTGCTCCCCCTTGGAAAATTTACCTTTCAAGAACTTGATCCTTCTTAGTTCTACCTCCAGGTATATAGCGTCTGACGGATCACCTTGAAACAAGAGGAAAAAATAGGTTCGGTGTACTAGCGAAACATTGCAAGCATGCCAAAGCTCGACTATTTCTTTCTGGAGCCTTTTAAATTCCACAGGCCAGCTTGAAAGACCTTTGTACTCATCTTCCATTGGATCCAGTCCAACATCTCTAACATTTTTCTTCACTTGGTTACTTGTTTTTTGTTCGTTTTCCTTTTCCTGCATACAGAGAGGACAAATAAGTGAGCCAAAACTATGGAACGTAAAAGAAAACACTTCAAAAACTATGGAATGTAAAAGAAAAAAATACCTCTCCACTTTCTAGATCGTGAATACTTTCTTTTTCAGGTGGGGGCACTGTCATTTCCTCTACACCATCTATGCTTCCGTTACTATCTTCAGACGTAGACAATTTGACGTTTGGGTTGTCAATCTCAATATCAAGGGCATTATCAGGAGTAAACTCAGGATCTTTGCTTGACAAACTTTTCTCATCAGAACCATACTTTACTGGAGACAAAAAATTTCTAGTGAAACTCACTGTCTCTCTTTCTGATCCAACAGAGGAGGCATTTTCACTGTAATCCATCATCCTTATATGTGGAGAATCCAAGTCCAAAAAGATACTTGCTTTGCAGCTTTTACTTTTTGAAAATCTCGAGCTTCGATCATGAGCCAAAGATAGCTTTTCAAAGGATGGTATATCAAGAAAGTCGATGGAGTTAAAATCTCTCTCTTTCAGAAACAGTGGCACGGTTGTTTCTCTCTCATCTTTAGGAGACGCTGAAGCAGATTTTTGGTCTTCTATTGCTACCCTCACGGGGGGCGTCTCTTCTTGCATCTCATCATCGTGCTTTGGCGAGGGAGATGGTGATTCTGAGTACAGCACTCTGACTTCAGGGTATGTACTGTTCTTTTGAGGAACTAAACTGCTAGATTCTGTAGCACTTTGGTTGCTCGGTTCTTGTACCTCTATGCAACGAACATCTCTACATATCTCATCCGAAGTTCCATTGCTTTGCTTCTCAATCTCCTCCCATCCACGACACGAATCACTGTCACTATAGTTAGAATTGGGTAATAAGATTCTTGGAGATGCATAACCAGGCATAAATTTCTCATCGAAATACGGAATTTTGGCAAAATGATCTTCTGAACTGCTCCTACTGTGTCTATCAGAAAACGTTCTAGTATCAACATCCACGGAGTGAGGATCTGCCAAAATAGATGTTTCGTGTTCTGGTGTTTCAGCAACAGGTGATACTTGCACTCGCAAGTGAGGGTATTGACCCAACCCCACCTAGAGAAAATTCAAGAAAGAAGCAAACATAAAATGAGTGTGGAATAAAAGAGAACCATATCAAAGTTCAGTTTTATGAATGTCTTACCCGTATCATTGAATTTGTGTCATCTTCAAGCATTTGTGACATATCTCTGACTTGAGATTGAGCAATATCCCTTTGCCTAATAAGCTCTTTGATCTCTGTCTCAAGCTATATTAAAAAATAAACTTCATTAAGCAATCAAAGTTTAGTCACATGGTAAAATTATAAAGAACATATACTACATAGCAAGAGGAATGACTATGTATGTATATTTCAGACAAATGGCTAAAAAGAAGGGTGCTCAGGAGTATCAAGTGACCATAAACCTGAAGGCAACTGAACAATGCAGTTAAGGTGACAGCGAGTAATAAGGTCAAGTCTTTGTCATGATAATATCTTACCTTTTCGATTTTAAGATCTTTCTCTCTGAGCAATGCAGAAAAATATGGTTCGTCAACCGTAGACTGAGGAATTTGTAGTTGGCTCTCCAGTCTTTCAAGCTCTCTCTGCAAATGCTTTACCAGTGCTTTGTCGGACATGACAATGTTGACTTGGGCGTTGGTGGCAACTTCCTTTGCACAACTTGCAAACAGTAGAGTGTTCCTAGATTGCTCGACGTGGCTGCGGGCAGGGCTCATAGTGCAAATGATGGCTGTTCTAGCATTTCCGCTAAGTGATGTTTGCAGGATTCGAGTTAGCTTAGAATCTCTATAGGGAATGTGTCCGTTTCTCCCCTTGCTGTCGTCAAACAATGAAAAGTATAAGATACTTAAATTAAAAGTCTGGCAAGTATTACATGATGATAGAACTTTATGTTAATACCAGATGCTATATGATATGAGCATTTTGACTAGTTTGCATAACACGCAACTCACAAAGTCAACATTTTACAGCAGTAACGAGTGAAAGTAACAAAGACGTGTGTCACATGCATTCGGGAGTTTGAATCCATATTCCACTCACAAGCATGATAGTCAGTATACATGGAGGCACTTGTGAGAAAGACACATGAATGAGCATATAAACTTAAAGTAGTCAAAGTTCACTTGAAGGAATCAGCTTAATGGGATTGCATTGCAAATAAATGAGATCGAATCATGACTGTTCTCAGTTATCACATGCTAAAAGAAAGAAAGTTACTTGTGGTTCAAACTTCAAACAAATAGGTTTGTAGTTTCCTTACTGTAGAATGTATACTCAAAAACCCAATATTAAGATGATATGTGGGTATCTGGCTACTTATGAGTGAACCCTCAAACTAGAGCTATAGATGAAAAATATGGAGTCGCAGGCGTAATTTGCGAGATCACAAATTACCTGAGCTTGCGAATAACAGTTCCCAGTGTGAGCAAACTGCGATTTATATGACACCCTTCTTTTAACCTTGTACCAGCTGAGAGTGTTTGAGATGCCCTTTCACTTCCAGCCAAATCAACAAAATTCTGTTTACAACCGACACTTAATTTCAGTAGGAACAAAATACCACTATGGGAAAAACGGTAACATGTTTACGTTTTCTAATTTTATCATACCACAGAAGCTGCAAGTGTATTAGCATTGTCCCTGCCTAAATACTCACGGGAGGAGCTCTCAATTGTCTGCAATAAAAGATGTTTTACTGATGATCAGTTCACATCGTCAAGTTACAGTTTAGCCAGTTACACATACATGCAACCTTTTAATTGTTTTGTGAAGAAATAAGTTGAATGTTAAGATATAGCAAATACCAGTCTAATAATCTGGTGAGATCTCGAGCTCACTTCATTGAGGGTAGTCTCTCCTATCTGTCTTTGATCTGGAAGAATTGTGAACAGCGTTTATAGTCTAGATTTCTCTAATACATATATGACATTGAACTCAAAGATTTCACTTCATCATACTAATATCCTCCAGACACACAGACCTTTTATCTATTCACACCCCTCCAATGATGTGATTAAATAAATCATTTTCATACCTTCACAAACAGCAAGGAGCTCAAGCACGTGATCCCAATCCCTCAAAATTTCCTCGGTGAGTTTCTCGACTATGGTTCCTCTCTGTCAGGAAAAAATAGTTTCTTTCTGTTTGAGTATCTAATCAGGTAATTGGATAATTCTAAAATCGACATGCTCATTGAGATGAAAGAATTCACCTCTGGATCATCTAAAACTCTCAGAGGAGTGTTGTCTACACTTAAGAGGTCTCTGACAGATTCATTGTAGATTTCCATTGCGGAAAACTTCAAAACAAATTCTCTTTCTGGGTGCTAAAATTAATAACAGTAACCAGTGAGTAAATTAGATTAGAATTATGCAGTTCACAGACAATCATATGTTTACATATACCTTCTGTATGTATCCATATATGTCAGCAAAAGCATACTCAGTAATCCCAGTCATGGTATAAGTCTTTCCACTACTTGTTTGTCCGTACGCAAAAACACTTGCTGTGACAATATGTTTGCACAAAATTCTATTAGAAGAGTAACCAACAAAGATGAATTTTGAATGTAGGAAACCATACTTACAATTAAATCCATTGACAACAGAAATTGCCACATCCTTTGCTCCTTGTTCATAAACTTCTCTTGTGGAGCTACTGCTCCTAAACACCTTGTCTACACAGCACAGAACAAAAGATACCACATTTTATTATTATTGTTCAGGATAGTGGTACTAATTGCTAAAAGTTACTCTCAACACAATTCATGATACTTTAGGACCCATAGAAGCCTCAGAGAAGAAGAACACAAAACTTAAATCAAGTAAAAAGTGTGCACTATGCATCCCGAACTCAACACGAGACAGGGTTTGTGGGAGGATCTAGGTGTATGGCATGCAGTAAAGAGGTTTCTCAAGACTCGAACCACTGACCAACTGGCCACTGACATAGCAACTTACTGTTGCACCAAGGTTGTCCCATTCAAGTATATGAACCAGATCAAAACCTATTCTTCCCCTCTACTCTTTGTAAATGACAATTTCAGAAGTAAAAAAAAAAAAAAAACTCCTTTACACTTAACGAGACATCACCTTTTCAACATGGCTCAAAATTCTAAACAGAGTAAAGTAGATCATAGCACCCCAATACACATCAAGATCATATTCAACTCAAAATCTTGAAAAGCAAACAAATCAATGTGCAAGATTTCGACTTTCTTACCAAATGTGTAAGCAGAAGGATACATTGACCTCTCAGAAGCACAGAGAGAGACATTCCTGTACACAATTGTCCTGTCATTGATGCAATCCCAATCTGAAACATCATTCCTCAGCTTCTCCTTACCATTCAAAGGCCTAATTCTCACAGACACATAAATCCTCTCCTCCTTAGCTCCACTGATCAGCTGCTCCTCACCACTTTCCATTGTCCCCATTTTGCTCCCCAAAACTCTTGCTAATTACACAAACATCCCAAGACAGCAGAATGCAGTTCCCTAAGACAAGAAACAACAAAAAAGCTTCTAAATTTCGGTGCACCCAGTGATGATCTTCTTCGAAAAGAGGCTACTAATGTTCAAAAGCAGTCAATAGCAATGATACAAGATCTCCAATCATATATACTTGGCCACTATTTTGTCTCATATCTTGAGTTTTGTGTATTTTTTTCTTGATTGCTAAGGTTTATTAGTCATTAGTGGTGGTCCATAAATACAGACTGTCAAAAATGTCCTGATTCTTGTGAATGTCTGCTAGCAATAATGTGGGATTAGGTATTGGGCTTGTTTACATGTGATGGTTATGAAATATGGAACATAAACAAAGCAATAATCAAACATTTTTTCTTGTTTTGTTACCTGAAAAGTTTGTTTGAACACAGGTTATGTCTTCTTCTTCATGGAATGTTGGATTGTGATTGTGATTGTTTCTCTTGTTCTGTTCTTCTTCTTCTTAACACATGCTATGTGATTGTCTGTTTCCTCTGTGAAATGTGTGAGACAATTCACAGAGGAGGTGGAATTCAGAATTTGAGAGATCAATGTGAAATGGAGTGATTTTGGTTATACATTTTTGGTTCGAGATAGATATATAATAATTATGAATAAGATAAAGAGTTGGCTTCTCCTTTTCTTTTCAGGCTTTTACTCTTTTCTTTTCATCATATTTTTGACTGAACATGAAAAAGATGGTAATCATGTGGGAAAATTACTTTCTCCACCCTCATTTATCAGGATTTTATAATTAACAGCCTTATGTTCTCAAGTTGCAAAATGCACCCCATCGCCAAAGAAATGCATTTGACGAAACTGCTAATTACCATTAGCATCTCTACGTTGCCTTTACGTTATAATATAAAGTTTTACCTCTAGCTTCATCACTTACTATTGATATTTATGGGTTTAATCTTGATTATTCAAAACTATGCGCACATTGTAGGCGGCTAGGGATCAAGTTTATGGGGCATACAGTGAATCGTTTGAGCAACTAAGATAGTATGGGACACAACACAATCAGGTTTACGGGAAACTGATTGTGTTAGTCTCATAATATTTGCAAAGCATGGAAGTGAGGGCAACATGATATAGAAATTTTTTGAAGATCCAATTATCCTGATGTGCATTGATATGTTAAATGATGAGCTGGAGAAGTTTGGAGTTGTTCAATATTATTGTTCTCGCTTGAATACAGTTAATTACTAAATAGGCACATGATAGCAGCTTAAGTTAACTATATAGTGAACTTGTTCTATAAATATCTCATCATTGTGATGTAATTTGTACAATACGATGCATAAACATTCGATATACATAGTAAGTGCTTGTACTATTTCTGCAAGTTTTACTATTTTCTTTATTTTTTCCATAGCTTGTACAAGCTTTTCAACGGTTGCTATATGCAACAATTGGAGGAGTAATAGTCGAAAAGTTCGTCTCATCATTCCAGACTTCAAAATTTTAAAACGTATTATTTGCCGTAAACATGTAGATAGTGTGATTGGTATTTGGTATGTACATTGGGGTTGGAATTTGCAACATTTATAAATTCTAGGTTGTAAAGGTTAAAATGACTATAAGCAAGGTGGGGTTGCAAAATGGAATTGTTTAGTGATCTAATTGATCTAATAGAGGCGGTGTTAAAGTTTAAGGTTAGTTTCTGATTATGTAAGCAAAGTGGACAAATAAAGGGTGATATAATATTAATTAAGCAATTAAAGGTTACTAATCTGAAGAATTTGTCGTTAGTTGACCCTTCAGTTCTAACATGATTTATGCTAACTAAGTCCACTTTTCTAGAACTAATATTGAATATGGTTGCACGTTTCTAGTTACAGAGAATGACTTGCTACCTTACTACTGATTTGAAAGACTAAGAAATAGACTGTACTTAAGGATATTTTCTAAATTTCTTAAAGAAAAGTCACATCCACAAAGTTAAAATCAGTGTCGCTATTATTTCCTTTAATAATAATAAAGTCTTGTTTCCATAATCTAATTTATGAAAAGAAAATGAAATGTAAAATGACAATCCAATTTATGAAAAGAAGATTAAATGAAAAATGACAATCCATTTATGAGAAGGGGAAAAAATGGTCTACAATATGAATGCTTTTAAATGACATGAAAAGTGTCGCTGGATTATTTACAAAAACACCGATGAATAATGTCGAAATTATACAAGCCTATCAACGTAGAATTGTAGACAGAATTAATGTACGAAGTTCAGATTTATATGTAAGTTCATAAATTCAACATTATTCAAGGAGCGTCGTGTAAATAACTTTTAGAGACCGTTTAGTTTGAACTGGGTATTTATTAATCACAAATTCATTGTATTTAGGCCCGCTAAAAGAATGATGGTATTTCAATTGGTATTTTGGTATAAATACCATGTTTGGTTACATTTAACGTACATAGTATACCATGTGTTTGGTACAAACATCGATTTTTGAATTTTCTTATAATGTACTATAATACCCTTTCATTATATTTTTAAATTAAAATACAAAATAAAATCATATATGACTAGGTATAATATAATCACAATTGATATTCTTTTTAATTTAATACTATTAATTCAATAGTATATTATGTAACTAGATAAGAAAGGATCAATTTTTTTTCTTTCTGAGAATCACGTTACTATTAAATTCTTAGCCTTTATAATTTTATATAATCACGTCTTCTTCTTTATTGAGCATTCAAGAAAAACTACGTAGCTGCTAAGCCACCTCACTTTACATGTTACCATCAACAACAAGCAGTAACATGATGGGAAAATTCATGGAGGAAAAAAAAGCTACAACTAGCAGCACCATGATAGAAAAATCCATGGAGAAAAAAAAAAGCTATTTAGACTATTACATGAACACTCCTCACTGGTTCTTTCAAAAAATCAACCTGCAAATGTACCAGAAAAGACTATTACATGAACACTTCCTTACTGTCTCCAAGACTCCAACTATTCTGCTATCTAGAAAAACTGAAAAGATATATAGTATGTGCTACCATCAACTAGAGTGAATTCATATACTAGCATTAGCATACAATTTGTATGTTCATATCATTCAACAAAACATTTGTAATGTACAATGCCCTTGCGCTCTGCCGAGTATTGGTATCTGAAAGTTCATCGATGATGTAGGCTGCTTTGATGAGAGCAAACATTCCCTAAAGAAAACATTTTATAAAAGTAGCTAAAAAATTATTGAATTCAACATATAATGTACGCTATGGCAAATAATATATACACTACTTCCTACCAGTTTGTGGATGCCCAGGGCCGCCTGTTTCTTTCCTGGCACCAAAACTGTTCGTATTAGTCCGCCCAGTAACTTGATTCTGCAAAATAAATTGATGGAACTCTTCAATCACTTAAAGTGGATGAGAATGATGATTCGGGAAGACTAACTTATCCAAAAATATTCCTTGAGACCTGCCCTTTCTTTCTAAGATCATAGTCAGAGGCACAAATTCCATTATGATTCCATCATCATCAAATTGATCTCTAGCGAGTAAAGCACACATCAACAAGAAGCACATATCAAGAGTCAAAATAAAAGAAGCATCGAGTAGAAGCAGAATTATGAAGCAGACTGACGAATTACCTTGTAGCTTGATCTCAGTAGCAATCACAGGGGTAAATTACAAAGTAGTGCTATCCCAAATCTTGACTATCTATATCGGGTCTTTTGACATTTTTTCTTCCATTGCTACTTTTTGAAAACTTTCTCTGTGTTGGTATGTATAAACTCATACATATAATTTATCATCACCTTGACAACTTAGACCTTCTCCAATGAACGCGTCGTCACGCGTTCATTGATCGGTAATGATGCGCCGTACCACATTGCGCCATGCAATGGCGCAGTGTGAAGGGTTGGCAGCAACAAGTGTAACACCTTTTTTTGTTTTTTTTTATTTTTTTATATTTTGTCCAATTTCAAATGCGAATAACTCGAAAAATATAAATGTAAAACATATATAAAAATTACCAACAGATTCGTTTCTTCAAGATTTACGAATAGAGACCACTCTCGACTATATTTGGATCATTCCATCTCGAACTCATTTTATTTTTATCCTAACCAATCTTGTTCCGTAGCTTCAATTCGCTGTTCTTTAGTGCTTTTTTTGTAACTGTTTTCTCCTTAGAGAGAATCCAGAACAATATCTGGAGGAGTTGCGTGAGAAGCACAGAGACTTTTCAGAGAGATTAGAGCAGCGCAAGAAATTGAAGACAAAC
>JAYMSP010002178.1:0-25740 GCA_036897095.1 Plantago elongata
ATTCGAAGAGTGCTATATGTATTGCTGAGAATCCAGTTCTTCATGAGAAAACAAAGCACATACATATAGATTATCACTTCACAAGGGAGAAGATGAAGGCAAATGTCATAAAAGTCATTCATGTTCCTTCCTCAGAAAATGTGGCAGATATCTTCACAAAACCTTTAGTTAGTGGTCTCTTTTCTTCATTTGTATCCAAGATGCATCTTGTAGACATACATATGCATCTTGAGGGGGGTCTTAAGAGTATTTAGTTGTATTTTAGGTTGGTTAATATAGTTAGTTAGTTAGTTTGAGATTAGTTAGTTAAGTTAGTTTTCTTTCTTCTATATATATACTTCATTGTGTATCATCAAATTATATCAATATCTTGAATATTAACTTCTTAAATTATCAATACAATTACTTGATTTTACACACATCAAACTTGTTTACATATACGTACGTAAAACACGGTTTGTTATTTAAGAGCACAATTGGAATGTCGATTAACTTAATTTAAGAGATTAATTAGTTGTCATTCTTGTTCCCCAATCCCAATCGATCCATAATCCATTGTACTGTGAATTGAATTGAGTTTGGTCACCTGATAAGCACAACTATGAATTTTTAAGGTTTCATTATTAACCCGACAACACGATAATGCTACCATATCAGTCGTGCAAAGTCGGCCAAAATTAATCCACCACTTCTAAAACAATTAAATTCCTACCTTGAAGGAATAAAATCAGAATTAATTTCGAGCCCATGGATTACTTAACTTGTCTAATTATTCGATCCTTTGTGGATTAATCATCACTTTTATGTCGGGACTTTATCACTTTATGAAGGTTTTGATCGTGCAATAACAAAAGGACAAATTTACTGAAACAGTCTAATGTAGATATGGTGCACCGGAACCAACGGCAGAATCAAAGGTGACAAATTAATACAATTGGTGGAAACTTATCAAACGAAGTTCATCTCATCTGACCATATCATAGCTTTTGATTATGGATTTTCGGATTTTTCAGTATTTTCGACACAGTTTTATATTAATCTTGTACTGCTAGATATTCTCATCATCATTTACAATCTACTTGTTAAATCAATAATCTTTAAACTAAGATATTCAGGTTGTGATGGGAATTTAGTATTCGGTTCAACTCGTTTAATAAGGTCGAGCTTTGATTTCAACTCGTTTACCTATTCAGCTTGATAAAGCACGTTATTTTAGCTAATTTATATATTTATATTTATTTATTATACATTTTATACCTTTTCATTCATCCGATACACGTTACTCAAAACTTCAGTTCAATTATAACTTCTTTACGTATATGTAATAAGTTTAGTTTAAGGGTGGACTAGAGTTAAAATTGAATAGTTTTACACTACCTAAATATGTACAAATGGACAAAATCATAGGCATGTTTTATTCCAATTTTAGCAAAGTCTATGTTGGTATACCTTATAAAAGCTTTTAAGAGACTGCATCTTGTTTTTCAATTTCCAATTTTTTTTAATAATAATAGTTGCTTCAAGTAGCTTTGTCCCCCTAATGAGTTGTACTTGTCCACATTTTGGTTCCAATCTGGACTCATGAGATCAGATACAAAACAAGGCTAACAACAATTTGGTAAGTACTAATCAATCATTGAAAACTAAAGTGAACATATATACATTTCTTTCTCCAATTCCCGTATAAATGTGATCTAAACACTTACAATTTCCAAACCAATATCAAACAAAAACACTTGATAATCCCATAAAAGAAAAGCCTTTGTTCATTTGAAAAAAGAAACTGAAGAGATGGATCACATTGGAGCTTTTCTTGATGAAGAATGGGGATCATTGAATAAAATGTTCTCTAATGAAGATCCTGATATTGGTTTCTTGCAGCATCTTAATGACCCGAATTGCGGTGAAACACCTTCCAACTTCTCTTCTAATGATAATAACATTGTTGATGGAGTTTATGAAGATCAAGCCAGTGGTGTCAGATTTTCTAATGATCACACATTTAACACCATGGACTTGAAAAATGATGATAACTTGTTAACATGGCCAAATTTTACGCATGATGATCGAGTACTGCTGGAAGAATTTCTCCAATTTAAGGAACAAGTTTGCGAGAGCAACCAAGTTAGCCACATTGCAGAAGTTGTTCCTGCAGATTTTTGCGAAGAAACGCAGCTCAAAAGGAAAAGCGAAGCACCAGACAGTACTAAGACAGAATGTCCTATGAAAAAACCTCGGGCGCCAAGACATGTATGTGTAAGAATTGTTTTTGTTTGGTTGTCTTTTATTAGCTACGGTTTGTCTAGCATTTCTTCGACTCATGTTTATAAACACTTCATGCAGGCACAGAGAAATGGAAAGAAAACTCAGCCAAGCAAGAAAAAGAAAGACATCGAAAATGGTAATGAGGTAGAGAAAAATGACATCTGTAGCTCTCAGGATGACTCTAATGCCTCAGAAGAACCGATCCAGGGATCAACTTCTGAGTCTAATGATACTATAAGTTCGAGAGGGAAAGGAAAAGCTAGCAGGCGTTCTGCAACTGATCCACAAAGTCTCTATGCAAGGGTAATCTCAAAATTACTTAACCAATTAAGCTTCCATAAGCGATTTAACTAGCTCATTGTATTTCTTTGTTAAGCAATGTACCACAAAGTTCTTAGAAAATTTCAAGAGGCCTAATCGAAACTTTTTTTTCTTCTCAGAAGCGAAGAGAGAGGATAAATGAGAGATTGAGGATCTTGCAAAATCTTGTTCCAAACGGAACTAAGGTCGATCTTAGCACAATGCTTGAAGAAGCCGTTGAGTATGTCAAGTTTCTACAGGTTCAAATCAAGGTATACATATATTCTTCTAAACTCCACATGTTAGTACATTAGTTTCACTTGATTTTTGGTTCTATTTTAATGAAATTTTTTTACCTAGTATCATGGATTGTGTCTAAGATGTATCATGATTCATGAATATTACTTGTTTGCAGTTACTGAGCTCAGATGATATGTGGATGTATGCTCCAATTGCTTACAATGGAATGGAAATGGACATAGGCCTTTACCAGAGGATGAATGTTCCTAATTTATCCCATTTCCAGAATTAGCTAGCATTTTTTTTTGTTTGTTTAAAACGGCAAAGGTGACTGAACTAAGTATCCGCAATTTAACAATTTGATATTTTACATATTACCAAAGGTAATAGTAAAAGTGATGACATATTGACATGTAACCATATAGAAACATTACAGTTCGATTAAGAAGACCTGTATAGGTTTTGTATGTAAAGAGAAAAGGAAAGAGGGGGAGTACTTCAATAAACAAATAGTTACGTTATTGAGTAGTGAATTTGAATTTAATAAAAGAAAACACCATTAATTCAAACTATGTAAAAAGAAAGTTCTCCTTTTAGTGTAACTAAATTATTCATAACATTATAAATCTTTGAAATCTTGTGTACTTCAAATCAAAAGTGAAAAAAAAATTCAACATATATATCGCCAAACAATCCTGTTCTAATTTAACATATCACCAACAACTAATGTATATACTAAACTGAATCTAATAGACTTAGAATATTAATCCTAATTAAACTAGAACTGAAAAAAAGACTGGAGAAAATTCAAAACAAAGAGAAATAACAATCCTATTCTAATTCGAGCTCCTATTCGATCCCAACTCTAATATCGTTCCGCATTACATTCAAATTTAGTGCCATATTGATCGATCGCCACTCTCCTTAGTTGGATTTGCCATTGTTTAACTATGTGAAATATGTGCCTTCGTGCGTGGAGTGCGAACTACGAACTACTTCTAAATCCATCTCTGCCAATTGAACTTACACCTTACCTTATCATCTTCCACTCCAACAACTTGAGAACGTGACAAAGCAAGTTTCACCGCGAAAATCTTGTTTGTTATGTTAGGCATGAAATGTGTTACCTTCTTAAAACCCACAATCAGCTCCAGCGGAACCCATCCTTCGCTATCCATGTTTCTTCGCAAGAACCCATCTTTGGGCAGATTCTCATCACTAAAGTAGTACTCAATCTGTTTCAATGTCTTGATTAAGACATCTTCGTCTCGTGATGGGGGTAGGAACAACCGAAACTTGATAATATGGGTACGAGGTGGGGTAATATGTCCTTGTCCCATACCCAAACTCACTATGCATAGATGCAGTTGAAAGTTCCATGATTGTTAGGTTGTACGCAATTAAAATTGTTCATAACTGCAGGATGCAAAGAGACCGGACATATAGACGATGTAGGAAGATATTCGTCTAGCAACGGAGTAGGAACAATCGGAACTTGATAATACGGGTACGATGTGTGGTAATATGTCCCATACCCAAGTTCACTATCCATAGACGCAGCTGGAAGTTCCATGTAATTGTTAGGTTGTCAAAGTTAAAATTGTTCGGGTAAACATCACAAAACACGCCTCAATTATCAGTTATGACCACAAACTTCCCTTAATTATCGAACACGAAATCCTTCTAATTTATACTAAACTCAGCGCCACGTACCTTCACTAATTCCGTACCTTCACTACCATTCCATTTATATGAACTTAACGGTGTTAATTAAAAATATGTAAAGACTGAAATACCCTTAAAATCGTTCATTTTACATGAATATTTTATTATTCTGAATTGTTCATATTATAATATTATTGTTCTTTCATTGTTATTTAAAAGAAGGTTAATTTCTATTTAGTATATGCTACACTATAAAACATTAATATGATTTCATAGGTCCCCTGATAAATTTGCAAATATCAGTGTGATTCTAGGATTCTAACAATAACATTATAAGACAATTAACATATTAATTAATTATAAAACAATTTAAAAATTAAATTGTTGTAAGAAATAAACTTGTAAACAATTACATTTTTATATATGTTTCACTTTATTATAAAATCGATCTAAACCATTTGTATTTACTCCATATAACTTTTTTTTTCAAAATTACCAACAAAAATTATAAAGAAGTATGATAAAAATTTAATAAATATATTACAAATAACAAAAATTATAAAACATATTGAAAACAAATAGAAACGAATCATGTTTTCATGTTGGCTTCTATAGATACTATACTTTGGTAATTTTTTTAATGGTGCAAGAATGATTCGTAAAAACGAAATGACGAATTGTTACTTGAGACATAAAAAAGGGTTGGACAACGAACTAAGCAAGTATCTTTTTATATTTTTGTTATTTTTGAAAGCTTATATTTAAAATATCATTTTTCTTCCTACGTATGCTCTTATTTGGACAAAAATAATGAAAACTACAGATGTATATTACTAGCATTGATCAATCGGAAATTCCAAGTCGACATCATGAGTTTAGTAGGAGTAACAACCTTGTCTAAATTTATGATGATCGATTCTAAGATATTAAAACAAATTTATAAAAGAAAAAATATAAAAAATGAAAGAAGAATATGGTAGGAGTAACAAGCTTGTCTAAATTAATGACGATCGCTCTAAAATATCAAAAATAAATTTTCAAAAGGCAAAAGAAAAAAATGGAAGAAATAATATGGTAGGAGTAACAAGCTTGTCTAAATTAATGACAATCAGTTCTAAGATATCAAAATAAATTTACAAAAGAGATAAAAGAAATGTTAGAAGAATAAGTCTGAAATCTAGAATAAATAAAGTTTGTTCGAAGTCTCAATGGGGTCATTTTAGACATTTTACAATAAGAAACACTAAATAACTCTCATTAAATTTGCGTACGACAAATGCGTTGTTAACTTACACGGTTGGGGGATTTCACACAGAGTTTAATATGAATTGGGAGGATTTGCTACAATTTTAATAATTGGGGGATTCTGTGCTAGTAACTGATAATTGGGGGGTGTTTTACGCTTTACCCAAATTATTCATAACTTGAGGATCAAAAGAGACCGGACACATAGACGGCGTAGGAAGTCCCATAGAATTGGTTAGCACAACATTATAGTTATTCATCTTTTGATCTTGAAATCGGCAAAGAAAGACAAGTTGCAGACTGGAAAACCGATCGACGAGCCTTTCTTTCAAAGGTTACACGCTCGTGAATGTCTCGTCTGTGTTTTTTATGCTACTGATTGTCAATGCCGATCACAAAGACTTTATTCTGAAACTGAAAGATACACAGGAAGTAGCTAAGGACACATTGAGAATGATGATCTGTAATTGGCTTTAATAGGCCCATCCATGGCACATATGGTAGGATTATACTAATAGGATTATATTCTTAATGTACTAGTAAACTGTTAAACACTATATGTATATCCTATTACTAATCTAATTATGTTCTGTTATTGGCAGGAAACTAATCCATCCAATAAATTTTCCTAATTTAAAATATTCTTTTGCAATATGAAATTATTTTATTCTTTCTGGAACTTAACAATAATTTACATTAACTACGAAGAACAACAGTAAAAACATCCATAGAGTTATTACAAATCAAACTACCATTAACTAACTGAAACGAATATGTACTTTTCAGAATTACATTGGTAGTTTGAGGGGTTTTAAGTAATTTTTCAGAATTAAGTAAAAAGTTATCAATCCATTGCTATTAAGCATGCAATTGCAAAATTTAACAAGATGTCCGACTCGATATTCTCTTTTAAAGAAGCGGAAGTTGAATTTGAGAACTTGTTTAATCGTTTTAGATGCTTTGGATATATTTTGAAGTCGGGTTGCGTACAATGGTCATCTGATGAGAACAACACAATCATGATACCGATTTTGGTCTTTTCAACCATATAGTTCATGTACAAATCGTTGAACTCAATGTCTTGCTTAAAATCTACATCCTTGTTTGATATTCAACATTAACAGTGTAGAAAAAATTAATGCAGTGTGACCTTATGACGAAGTATATGCCTATAATGGGGATCCAAATTGGAGTGCTTTCATGATACTTTTTGGGTCTGTATGATTCGTACATTAACAACTTGGTGAAGAAAGCTAGACAAGTTGGATACCGTGGGAGTGTAATGGGCAATTAGTCGATTTAAAAGTCTAATATCCGTGTTCAACGTTTGTACGTTTTAAATTATCATTTCTTCTACTAGCTTATGTATTTGTTAGGAATAATATTGTTCGGTAATAATAGAGTGTTTAGTGGTATAAATGGTTTGAGTAGTAGAATTGGTCATTCATATGGCATGCATGTAAAATTTGTATTATTCATGCATCTCACCTTTTTATGTTCATTTGTTTAATTTATTTCTAACTTCATACTACCTCCAAATTTTTGTCCAATACGTAAATAATAAGGCATTTAATCCATCAATGTTTATGATATCCGATGGCCACTATATACATGGCAAGAGTAGAAGGATCTCACACACCATTTACAACTACCCATCGAATTCATTTCATTTCCTAGAACTCGTGCAGCCATGGCTAACAAGCTAAAAGAGTTTTTCATTCCAATCGTGAATGAATCAAGAACGTATGGGGTAAACTAGTGTATTACTTTATGACGAATTCTCAAACTTTACACATTTCATAACTTAATCATTCATGTAGGATTTTGATTCTTATATGCATTGATTCATATGTAGAGAATCCCAACTGCTTGGTCGGCACTTTACGATCACTTGGTTTCGTATGATGAGGTTCATATCCATGTGGTTGGTGTAATTGGTTCTAGAACGGTTCGCGTGCGACGAGCGCGTCATGAAATAAGGTTTGAAGATGTTGGGAAGATTTGGCCAAGTACCATGATCTCAAGTGGGGCGACCTTATCCAGTGTGAATTTCATCCACCTTCGACATTTAGAATGGAGATTTATGGCAATGATGGTTGCCTCAAACCAATTCCACAATCACCAACCGCAAGGGTGAAGATAGAGATATCGTCGGACAGTGATGACGAAGGTTATAATAACCCAAACATTCATCAAGGGCCTTTAGGTACTTTCGAATGAAATACGTGTACATTTTCAAGTGCTTAAGTTTTAAATATATTTATTAAAATACCGAAACAGTTTCTTTGACATATATAATTGTCTAAACAACACACATAATTTTCTCCCCCTAATACGGAAGTCGAGGACTATGTCTTCACTACTTCGACCGATCAAGTTGGGATGACTCTGATGATTCGAATTATGATTTAACAAAAGTTGAAGGAAAGAAAGAAAAGAAAAAATTGTCATGGTTACCAGTAGGAGGTACGTAAAGGTCATTAGAGTATTACATAAACAATACATTGATTAGCTACATATAGTATCATGCACATCTTTTTTTTTAAAAAATTTGATACAGAAATTCGCAAATGAGCAAGTTGGCGGGGTAGGTCAAAAACAAAAATTGGTGAATCAAGTAGAACAGCAAAGCGAGGGAAAAACAAAGGTGAGAGTACTTCTAAAGGCAAGAAGGCAAAAAGTTCTGTAAAAAATCACAAGGGCAATGCGATAAGTTGTGAAGGATGCGAGCCATATCAACGTGCTAAAGAACTTCAATGTGTTAGAATAAAGGCTGTTTTAATAGTCCAACCAAGCTTCGTGTCGGGTAGATTCCGTCCGGTAAGTCAATACATCGTCTTTACGTAAGCCAATTTAGGTGAGTATGTTACATGACTTCTTCTATTACTCTCGTAGCACCTGCCACATAGATTTGTCAAATCCGAGTTGGAGGAAGGTCGGATATGCCCATCACTTTGAGGTATCTTAATCACTTCGATACGTTCATAAATGTGACTCTTTGGAAGAGATGTTCAAAGATCAACAACGGATGGAAAGATGTGATCGATGCTACAGGACTTTCGTTGGGTGATGCATTTGTACTCGAGGTTGATGTGGATGATCCACATCTGTGGTACTTGCATCCATTTTACAAGTGAAGTTTGATGTTTGTTGCTTGGTGATTGTTAACTCACTAAGTTCGTGCTATGTCTTTGCTTCAATTACTTGTATCGTTTCTACAAATAAGTGAGTTCCGTTGTTCGTTGTATCTTATAGCGTAAAAGGTGTCTCGCTTATGACTTTCATGTTTTCAGTATTGCCAGTTCAATGGAGTGTTGAATAAGAAGTCATGTTTGAGTCATTGTTTCGTTGTACAACTACAATGTTTGATGAGTTAAACAAAAAGAAACCAAAGAAGAAATGAAACAAAAACTAATCAGTGACATGAAAGATTTGATTACAAATTTAAAAACACAATTCCTCAATCCCACAAAATACACAAAATACCCATCTCTAATGAACTATACCAACTTGAAAAACAGTTAGTAGTGGTGAGTGATAGTCTTTCTCATATGAAGTCCTACAAAATCAAACTTTACCCAATATGCTACGCAGGATTACAAAACATTACATAGACATATTACCAGATGGGCCTGTGGAGTTTGCTTAGTTCAAGCTTCACATATTCTTCACGGTCTTCTTTCGAGAGTGAGTAAAAGTGTTCCAATTTGTCTTTACCTGTAGATATGATGTCCCCAATCATAATTCGGTCCCTAACTGAAAGTTGGGTGAATTTCTCAAGCTCAAAATCCAACCCTCAAGACGCCTAGTATGCAAGTCGAGCCCATCCTCACCAATAGTTGGGATAGGTGGTGTCCTACTGTGGCCTTCATTTGCTCGAGGAATGTAGCATTAAAGTCTCCAACTTGTCTCCTCTTTCGCTTGCTAGTAGCACTTGTATCAGAACCATCTCCCGGGTTGCTATTAGTTTCCACAAGTTCGTCCTCATTAACACAAACTGAGTCACCAACAATGGACTTGTATTTTTCCGAAGACATAATCAACTTAGCAGCTGACTGGAAATCTACCACCTTTTTCCCAGCTACACGATCCGTGCCAAAGATTTTAACCCAGTCTCGGTAATATTCCCAATGCTTCTTCCTCTTTCTAAGCATCAACTTACCATGTTTCTAATTGTCAAATACACAACATTAAACAAGTCAAACATAGCTTAATAATCAAGGATAAAATTTGGACTTCCTTTCATCTCACAATTAGCAATTTCACAATTCTAGTAAAAAACTATGAACAAAAGAATAATGAAGCTAATATGTAATTTTTCCCACCACAATAGAACACAACTTATTCAAAGAATGTTGGTAACGGATAAAAGTATAACTCATCATCATCTTCTAATTATCAACAACATAAACACTGACCAAAACAAATGATACAAGCATGAAGCTATTTATATTAGTTTTGAAAAGGAAGAACTGTTTCATTACCTTGCAAGCGTCCTTCCAAACTTCGGGATCACAATCAAACATCTAGTTGACATTACACCATCCCGTCCCACTCCTACTTTTCAAGTCTAGTACTCAAGTGAAGAGTTTGCGCCAAGTCTTCACATGGTTTGTGATTTTGCCTTCAGTTAGCTTTGTAGTTGGGTTAGAAGTCCTCATATGTGTGAGCATACAAGGCCATCCTGTCTTTTTGTAATCTTGGGGAGATTTGTGACCGACAAGTTTAGCAACTTTCATTGTCTCAAGTAGTTCAATTTCCTCATCATGAGTCCATTTGTAATATTCAGGATTCTTAATCTCCTCAATCTCTTCACGAATGCTGTGAGTTCTCTCATCATCATCCATTGCACTTTCAGTTCCACCATTACGACCATTTTGTCATTAAGTAAAAGTTCCTTCACTCCCCATGTAATTGCTATCAGATCTTCCTTGACCAAAACCTTCCCCATCACACCAGCCTCCACCCATTGGATCATAATATCCTCCATCCATGATCTGCAAATTCAAATGTAGTTTAGGATTTTACAATTGATGTGGTCTTTGAGAAAAGATTACAATACATCCACATTAAAAATACTGGCTCAAGTAAGAAAATGATAAAAACAATATCAAGTATAGAAGATCATATAGGAACACAATGTAAGGAGCTTTTCATCAAATTAGAAAATAACTCAATAATCATACTAAACAAATACAAAAAGATAACAAACTTAATATTAAAAATACTCCACTGTCAAACATAACAAAACAATTAGTTCACATAGCTCACTTACACACTCCTAATCTACTTAACCCCTTCGTCTATTACGTAAGCACTCTCTCCAACGACTAAACAAAACCGTTGCCATCACTTCACGCAAGTCTATCCAACCTGGCTCCTCCAATTCCAAATCATTTATATAAACTGGTGGAGGAGGTTTTGTACGTGCTCTCCGTGATGGAAGTTCATCATCTTCATCATCGGATGATGAATCTTCCTCATCCAAGTAATCATCCGGTGAATGATTGCGGAGGAAGTTATGAATCAGACAACAAGCAAGAATAATGTGATTTTAAGTGTCGATTGAATAGAATGATGGGGAACGTAAAATCCCAAATCGCTTCTTCAACAGCCCCCAAGTTCGTTCAATCACATTACGTGCGGATGCATGCTTAAGGTTAAAGTATTCCTCTTTTGTTAATGGCCTCCGATCACCACGTCCCCACTCTTGCAGATGGTATCGTGTTTTACGTTACCGGCATCCACAAGATAATAGTTGCCTGCCAAAAAACACAATACAAGTATGATGACAAGCAGCAAACCAAAATCTGACAACAATTTTCATGCAAATAATATGTCATTTCTGTACTGATGACCTCACCTTCAGGAACTTGTAGTGCTCCTTCATCCCTCGTGATTGCATCGCGCAAAATCTTCCCATCAGCAGATGATCCTTCCCAACCGGTAAGGGCATAGATAAATCACATTTTCCAATCACATACGCCAAGCACATTAATTGCAATTGAGCCTTTCCTACTTCTATACCAACATTGCCTGGACTTGCTCATTGTCGCACCGACATAAGTTCCATCCAAAGCACCAAGGCAGCCCTGCAATAATGCATTTCATATCACATAAATGTTTAAGTCATCACACAATAGAGTACATTGCTATAATGAGCAAGGAAGCTGGCAAACCTTAAAGTGTTTCCAAGGCTCCTCATCACATTATGCAGTAATTGGCTCGGGTTTAGCTAGTAGGATTGGATGCAATTGCAATATTGACTTCAACACCTCATGGAAGTAAATACTAATAGTGCGACCCGAGCGTTTGAAGGCAAACACGTTTACCCTATTCTTCATGTGGTGCACTACGATCACGAGAAAGCTTGCCACCTTTTTCATAACCGAAACATATTTAATCTTTACTAAACCCTCGGACGTGGTTAACAATGTGCAGAAATCAACAAAAGACTCCCTCTCCATTCTCAACACATTCTTGCAATTGTAATCACTCTCTAAACACAATATCAATAGGTACTCAGACTGCCTATGTTCCTTCCCCTTAATGGAGTAGCGTATAGGACCAATTCGATTGCCCAAAACACGACGCCGATGGGTGAAGTAATACCACGTGAACATAAGTACAATACATACTCTCCTACGGTAAGCGGCAGTTGGGTCCATCGAATCTAATCCCCGAACGAGTGGAACATTAATAATGTCAAATGTCTAACAAAAACCACCAAATCGTTTATTATCTCACAATGAAATCACCGAAAACAAGCATACAAAATTAAAACCGACACATTCATGAAGCAGACTGCCCATTACCAATATCTCATCAAATCACCCACGACAGACTACTCAAAATAACATCCACACGATAATACTTGCCATCTTTCAGACATTTATTCATAATTTTGCCGAATTTCGGCATTGTAAAACAGACAATCAATCTTTTCATGGATTTCTTGCACATAGCACAACTAATTGATTGCAAGTAAATCAGTAGGACAAGCAAATTACACCGAGTGAAGAAAATACTCACCAGATTTGAAGTGCTCTACGAACAAATTATTGCCCCAAATCGTGTGCTCTCCAAAACGGAAAATTAGAAACGAGAGATGCAAAACTAGGTCAACTAAACAGTGCCGTCCGCATTATATATCACGAATTCAGGCTCCCATTGCCACAGTGATGAAGTAAGGCGGGGAATTCGCCAACGTTTTGTTACTGTAGAATACCCATCCTGTTCAAAAAGATTTTCATTTCGAAAATACCATCTAGGACCTACCAGCTATTCTCAGGAACTATTTTCACGGAAATCTTTTCCATTTTACACACAAATGAGAATACCGGTTATTGGCAAGGAAATCTGGTCGAACCAATTTCCCATAAACATTTCCCTCTCCAAATGTGAACCAAACACGAAAATTATTAACAAAATCCATCGAAATTTAACATTTCCATCGAAACCAAACGGTACCTTATACCCGCTCTATATAATATTTTTTCGAAAACAACGATCATACAAATTCCTCTTGAAATGAGACTACCACAGTTCGACTAGCTTCTTCTTCTTCTTGTTCCAAAATGGCTGAACACCAGCCGCTGAAAAAGCGAAAACTGTACGAACAGCCACCACCGCCGTCTCCACCACCACTTCCACAAGAGCCTCCACCTCCATCGCCGCCCACTCCACCGCTCCTTTCTAATGAAGAAATCGTCCGGCGGCGCAGAGCGCAAGAAGAAATTCGCGGTGTTTTCGAGTGCTACAAGAGAATTAAATTCTGCATTGGTCAGAAGGAGAGGCGTTTGCCTGATATTGAACAAGCCTATAACGCTCTCCTTTCCGCCTCGAGAGGTTACCAATTTCGACTCCCTCTTTTTGTTCAATTTAGGGCATTTGTTGTTTTGATTGAGTTCAATTGTTTGTTATGCGTTTTAGATAGTTTGTTTAGTCTGATTGATGTATTTTTGTATACGATCTCCTATGCAGAATTATTGAGTTCCATTTTGTAGCTTGTATATATCTCTGAGTTTTAGGGTTTAGAATTGATGGAAGGTTTCTAAGTGACTGGGTTTCATTTCTGATTTATGGTCAAGAATTAATATCCTTAATCCAACTATCGTATATTTAACAAGACAAGGTTTCTTATGCACATACATAAGGCCATCGTCGAGATTTCCTTCAAGACGTAATTAGGATGACATAGTAGCAGCACTGAAACTTGAATAATTGTCTCAGGTACTTTACGGAGAGATAATTAGAATTGTTCTATACTGTTCACAGGTATAGGAAAAACTATGACTAGTTCAATACTTTTATTAAAAGTTGATGGTCCAAATTTATTTGAGTAAAATGTGAGCTCCTTATGAGTTAGGCTGCTGGGAAAACTTACACTTTGTTTTTGAGATATTATTGATTTATGCTCAGTAGCTTCATGTCTCTTTCCTAAGGCAATTAATATTGCAGGTGGTCCTAGTGTAAAGCGTTTAGTAGCGGAATATATTCCACGCTATGTGTCATTTTTCCCAACTGCTCTTGAATCTGCTGCAAAGGTCATTATAGAAATGCATGAGTGGTGCGTCTCAGTAATAAGTAGGGGAGAAGATGTTGATGGAATTGTCTTCCAGTCTGCTAAGGCCTGTATATCAGGACTAGTTGATATCTGTCATGCTGCTACGGCGGAGTCCTCATCTTCATCGTTTATGCAAGGGATGAGTTCTGCTGTTTTTCTCAGTGTTTTTGCATTCCTTCTATCCACTTTTGAGGGAAAAGATATATTCCAGATTGTAGACCATAGAACCTTGAAGATCCATGGTGATGAAGATACCTTTTCGAATTTGAAACGCGAGGTTTTGGAAGAGGATAACTCTATATTACTGAAACTAACTAAGCTTCGTGCACTATGTTTCCTGAGGATTCTGTTTTGCAATCCTAAAAATTCGCTTGCTGCGTGTTTTGGGCTTTTTGAGACCACGGGAGTAGAGCGATCCCAGACAGGGAAGTACTTTCTGCAGCAGTTGACAGCGGGGTTATATGATGTTGGAGCTTGTCATCAGGACGGGACTTCTACTGATCAATCATCTATTAGTTCTGCCAGTTCAAAGTTTGATGGAAAGCATCTTAATGCATCAAGTGACAATTCTCTTTCAAACAATGCTATGCTTGTAACAAAGAACTGCTTGTTAAGACTGGTAATCTTCTGAACTTGCAGCAATTCATAAATATATGAGATTCCTCAATTTTGACTTTTGAGTGCCACTTACCTTGTCTCTAGTTGTTGAGCTATGATGCAACTGCTTACTATATCAGTTGACTCTAATCTGCTCACCCATTGCTATAGTCTGTGTGGTTTTCCTTTTTTCTATAAACTGCTTATTCTCGGCAATTCTCAGAATCATATGGCATATTTATGTTTTGGGACTTCAGCTATGACATGATATTCCAGTGATGATGCTCTATATTTAAGTTATGTTCATAGGCATTACACTGTCACCAGTTACCTAGAAATATTACAAAGTACAAAGTACAAAATGAATCATGATTTCTAGGCTTCTAGCAATGGTGAAATTACACCGTGCCACTTACTTAGAGATTGTAGATGCTGAAATCACTTAAATTGTAGTCATAGTGCCATACAACCTTACTATCTATCGTGGTTATGCATATAAAACATTAGATAGGGGCTGCGGAACTGAATGCGCTTATGTATCCTTTTAGGTTGGTGTGACAAGAACCATAGATTTAGTTATAACCTTATGACTTTTAAATTAGTTAATGATGACAACTTTATAAGCTATCAAATACTATGATTTGATGTTATGTTGAGAAGAATGATTATGATAGCAGCATGCATAATTAGAAAAAGCAAATGGTGTGCCATTGCTGTACATCACTAATGAATTGAAGGCGCTAATACTTGTCTACTGTATATGATTGTATGAGATTTCAGTTAGTTTTCGTTTCACCCCACAGATAATTGGAATAATTGAGCAGCTTCAAGATAAGTTTTGTGTATTTACTATGTATTTTATTAGATGCTTGGTGCTTCCTTAATCCATTTTATCAGATTTCTTCTGTAAAGCTTGGTCAGTTTTCTCTTCTCAATGTTTGATCAGAACATAAATGTTTGACTATAGCATATGGGCCATTTGGTTTTTTCATCTAATAATCATATGCTTTTCTCATCCGTTACTTGCATGGTTGATCAGGTCATAAACAATGCTCAACTAATTTTCGTTTACTACCTTTTCTTATTCCATCTTACTTGCAGATACTTGGAGGAGATCTGTCATTAAGAAGTTTTGTTTTCTCCAAGTACCATACTATATGTAATTCAGCTTCACCTGAAATTGTATCAGCTATTACCTCTTATCTGGAAGGAGTGTTTGAATCTTTTGCGCAACAGGTCAAGGCAGAAAACAGACGAGTTAATAGTCTGGAGGGCATCTCCGGTTCATCCAGGTATAGTCACTATTCAGTTTCTAGAGTATCCAGTTATCTTGGATCACCTGTAATTTCTGGGAAACATTGTCCTGACAAAATCTCAAACCTTGACTTGAAAATCAGCAGCCCAGCAGTGCATGCTGGTATCGATCCTGTTAATGCTGGAGAAGTAAAAGGTATGGATGTCCACTATGGGGATCCTGGAGACTCTTCAGGTGCTCGTACTTTCATGCCAAGAGAGTTACTAAACCGGCATTCTTTCTCGCCTAAAGCAAGAACTCCACGGGAATTCAGAAGTAATTCATTCTCTGGTAGGAACCTTACTTCACAGAACGAAAAGAGTCCGGTTCCTAACGTAGACCTTCCTGGGCCTGCTTTAAGATCCTGCACGAATTCCCCTTTTGAATCTCCCAGACACAATATTTCCTCACCTCGTCCGACAAACAATACAATATGTTATTCTGATGGTGACCCTGCCGCTATGGATATATTTCTGGCTTCAAAAAAACTCTGGTTGGGATCATTAGGACCTGAGGCATCTGAAATGCGTGTAAGATGTCAGTTTGAGAAGTTTGGGTTTATAGATCAATTGCAGTGTTCCCTATTTAAAGGGTTTGCTACTATTGTTTACCGGAACATTTTGGACGCTGTAAAAGCTAGGGATACAATGAGGGGCCGTTCCTATTGGGGTGCCTGCCTCCGGATAAAGTTTCTGGATACGGAATTAGGGTCTAGGGGAGCTGTTAATGGTACGGCTGTTGGTTCCAGTAGCCATGTTTATGTAGGAAATGTTGCAAGCAAATGGGCCAAAGATGATATGATTCATGAAGTTCAGAAGGTACTTCACAAGGGACCTCGCATGGTTATTGATCTTAGCAATGAAGGTGCACTGCTTATGGAATTTGATTCACCCGAAGAAGCTGCAATTTCCATTGCTCATCTACGATGGCATCGGAAGGAAAATAGTAATTTAAATGCATCTCCATCAAACCCAGGTCCAGCCAATTTAATGATGCACGTTTCTGGTCCAAGCCCTGCTTCAGCTCCCCTGCACGTTGATACGAGAAACAATGTCTCTGCTAATAGCATGATTGGATCGCCTCAGGGAATGATGCATGTTTCTGGTATGAGACCTGCCTCAGCTCCCCTTCATGTTGATACGAGAAACAATATTTCTACTAATAGCATGATAGGATCTCCTCAGGGAGTGATGCACGCTTCTGGTGGTAGACCTGGCTCAGCTTCCATGTATGTTGATGCAAGAAACAATGTCTCTGCTAGTAGCATGATTGGATCACCTCAAGGAATGATGTATATGTCTAGTGCAAGACCTGTCTCAGCTTCGCTTCACGTTGACACGAGAAACAATGTGTCTGCTAATAGCATGGTTGGGTCTCCTCAAGGTCAAACTGTGTCAGAGAAGCCTCCTGAAGGTTATCACGGGTCTAATCTCGCTGTAAGACCTGATAGCAACTTGTTGGAGCTTACATCACCAAGAATAATTCAAGAAGTTCGCGGGCCTAGGATGCAAACGGCACATGCATTCCAATCCCCTTGGAATGCTGGAAGGGCAGGTGCTGCTGAACGGCCATGGACGTATGGAAATACTGAAATGGGGATGTTTTCAGGCCAGACTCGTGGACCATCTGTTGCTCCACCCCAGCAGGTTCCACCGTATGCACCCCCAAATAGTTTATGGGGTTCACGTGGATTGGGCCATCACCCACCTCCGAATCATGTTCCTCACAATGCTCATGCTCCACATTTTCTACCTCCTTCGGTAACTCCACTGACACACATGCAAGGACGCACTATGGGAATGTTTGATCATAGGTTCTCTCCTGCCGGTCCTCCATTATCATCGTTGCCACCCCCTCACTCTAATGTGCCTCCTGTATTACCTCAGTTGGATTTACGTCCTTCACTGTCTCATTCTGAGTTACAGCCTCCTTTGCCTTCAACACCTCCACCTCCCCATCCACCTCCCCCACCTCCTCATTCACAGTCTACTGCATGTCATCCTCCGCAACCTCCTGCATTACCTCATTCACAGCCTCCTGCATTCACTCCTCCCCCTCCACCTCATTTACAGCCTCCTGCATTTACTCCTCCCCCTCCTCCTCATTCCCAGCCTCCTGCATTTACTCCTCCCCCACCTCAGTCACAACCTCCTGCATTACCCCCTCCACCGCCTCATCCAAATCCACCTGCATTGCTTGCTCCCTCTCATCCACAGCCTCCATCATCTCTTCCTAGCTCTCCCCCACCAGCTACTTCTATTGTGTCTGCTGATACAGACTGCTCCAAGTCGTGCCAAAAGTATCCTTGGCAAGGGGTATTGAGTAAAAGTGGTGTTTACTATTGCACAGTTGGTGCACAAAAAGTAGATTCTGATATTTGCCTCTATTCCCGTGCAACTGTAACAGAGCCTGCCGAGTAAGAAATTTATACTCATTTTCATCTTTCTACGTATCGTGGTGAACTAAATTTGATGAGTATCCTTATGAATGTGCAGATGGCCTGCCAAACTGGATCTGACAAAACGCACTGATCTTCGGCATGTGAAATCAGCATTTTCAAGTACCCCATTTCACAGAGTGAGTTACTGTACAGCTGGATATATCATGCAGCTTCAATGTGTGCATATTCTCCTAGTGCATTGCTTGGGTTGTCCATGTTTGCATTATACTGAAATATGTTAGGGATTTGTTCTTGCTGGTTTATTAATAAGTCTGGTGTGAAAAAAATAGTGTTCTGCAGTGTTAAGATTGGTGGTTATTTTTTAAATCACCAGCCTACTTCATATGATGGATAATCTTGTCAACTTTGGTTATCAAATGTTTTGAACCGGCTCAAGACATTCAGGGGATCTGGATAACCAGTTTACATCGACGCAGCATTTGCCTTTTTTTTTTCTCAAGTTCGCAAAAGCTATTCCTGTCAAAATGGTACCATCACATAGTGCCATATGTTTGTCATGTGATCTGACTATCTTCCCTCTGAAATGTGCAGAGAGAAGTTTGTTGGCTGCTTCCATCCACTGCCAACGACCACAAGGGCGTAAGTTGAATTCACTAACTTCCTCTATTTATGATTGATTCCTACTACTGAACAGTTTAATCACTCTTGAAAGTTAGCAGTAAGTTTGTACTGTGTTTCTTCATGGAAATCTCTTCGTTGCTGTGTTCACATAAAGTTGCAAAATCAGTGAATTTTTTAATATCTTTTCAGTTTCAAGATTTCATATCGTACCTGAAGCAGCGAGACTGTGCGGGAGTAATCAAAATACCTGCTGTCAAATCCATCTGGCCGAGACGACTTTTTATTCTGCCATACTCGCAGGAAACTTGTGCTATGTTATCCATTCCACCGAATGAGTCACTTTGCTTAATCGGATTGGTTCTGCCTAAAGAAACTATCCCCGAATAGAGTTGAATACTCCTGTACGTTCAGGGAAACCAGCCAAACCTGCAGATATTATCAACTCTGGATCTTTATTTCCAGACATACTTCTTTTGCCTATGGAGGACATAACAACTCTTGATCTGCAGTTTCATTGACACCTATTGATGTCCTGTCTTATACCGGAAGGTGTATGTATTATCTTGTTGTAGTGTTTGTACTTGTAATTTGTACATTATAGAGGAGAATAGACTGGATTATTGGTTACCATCAGTTTGGCCTAGTGCTCCACTTTTGCGCACAATAGTAGATGTAGATCATTCATGTATATATTTCTCACTATATGTACCGTGTTTTTGTTTAAGTAAACTTACTCTTTATTCTCTCTAAAGCTACGATCTTTCTCATTAAAAACAAATCCCTAACATATTTCTGTTTAGGAAAGAACGGTTGGCTATATAGTCTGGACAGATACAGTACAATTCTTTTGATCATCTAATGTCTGCTTCCACAAAATTTTCCACATGCATTGTGTGCCTAAAGCGTTACTGTCAATCACTCAATCAGGTAAGCTCGTTATGGCAAACCATGTCGAAGCGGGCATTACAATTTCGAGTTGCATTAAGTGACCGGCTCATAACTAGCAACATCAATACACGTCTTATCAAACAGCAGTAGCAACTCAAATCGTTCAACATACAGCCCCTAACTTATATCTTTCTGGATTAGTAGTAGCAAACAAAGGAGATGTATATAGAGAGATTAAGAAGTTTAGTTCGTAAACATACACAGGAACATATCAAATAAAACCAATATCCAAGTTCTATTCATTATGGAAAGGGTAAACAGTATTGCTTGCAGACAATGTGACGGTACAGGTTCCGCTCATTCCATCTACTGTATCTCTAAGCAAGCAATCTGTGCTGAATTATAAACTGACTGATCCTACACATTTCAATATCCGATCAATCGCCTACATAGCAATGAACATACGTACAAACAGAGGGTATACCAAACACAAAAAGCACAAACTTATGGTGTTGGCGGTCCTTTTCCAAGAAGAACCAAGAAGGCCTCACAGATGCAGGCAGCACTCATAGACATAGACATAGCAACCTGATAAGAGATGAAAGCGTCAAGACAAGTGAACTTGATCTGATCATCATTAAGCTCCGGAACCATCCAATCACTTGCCGTAACAGCAGCAGGCTTGTGAGCCATCTCCCTACCAAGCTTCGTCTTGCAAAGATCCTTAAGCGTGAAAGTCCTCGGCGGCTCACCATTAGCCGCATACAATCCATAGTCAGAACTCAACTCCAGACTCCTGGTCGCCTTACCCCCAATCTGATGGTACCTGCTAAGCCTATCGAGAGCCAATTCCACTCCGATTCCCACGTACGTGTAGAGCCTGTTCTCCAGCAACAGCTTGAGCGAGACAGGGATTTGAGTCGCGTGCCCTATCTGGAAAATGAGGCAATGACGCTCGACACCAATTACGAGGATGGCAGGGGTCTCAGGCTGTTCAGGAACGACCGCGAGCGAAAGGAACTTCGGTGCGTGCTCGACTTCCTTGCAGCGGAGAGAGAAGTACTCCTCGACATTCAAGACCCATTCGTGGACGGTTACAGCATTGTGTGTGACGCACACGAGACAATCTTCTTTGAACCCTGGTAACTTGACGGTTCTGAGGTCTTGATCATCCGCCATTTTTCGATGTCTCTGATTGTTCTAGAGAGTAAAACAGAGTAATGCGTAGAGAAGAAGACGATGGAGAATGTGATTGATGAAATGGAATTGATCGGTTTTTGGAATGTGTATATATAAGAAATGGGAGTGGTAACCGCTTGTAAGTTGTAACCGCTATGATAGATCCCTGTAGTGATCGGAACTGGCCTGCGCACTACTTGTGTATAATCTGTTGAATTGAGTCTCAATTCTCAAAGTTTTTCCCAAGTTTAGGTTTGTAACACTTGATTATTGTTGATTTAATTGTAGTTACCGGATTTGGAGTTGATTAACACACACTTAGTTAAATCGTATCGGAAGAAAAGATAAAAAATAGTCTTGCAATTATACAGTATTGAGTGGAATTCATAAAGTTTATATATATATTACGTTTGAAACTTTAAGCAAACAATCAAGTTATAATTAATAGAGTAACTCAAACAAAGATCACAATTAAACTGCCAAATTTAAATATATAAGTTCGAGAGTCTAGTTTGTTAGTTGTTATTTTAAATAATTGGAAGGATTCCAGATTTAAACTCCACCGTCCAAGCCGGAATCATCTAATGGCTTCTGATTTCTTTACATGCTATGTTCTTATCATAAACGATTCGATTTCACAATTTATAAAACTACTAATTTGTTGAGAGGGATAAAATAAAAAAATATAAAATACGATATTTAAAATAAGTTAAAATTTTAAGTGAATTTAAATTTTGGAGATAAAAATTGAGACTTCTCGACATTTCAGCCGTTTCGAATAGATTTGGATGTCTTACTACAAAGTTCCCCTAACTCGGCATAGAAATGTTTGGAGATACAAATACAGAAAATTGGAAACAACACTTGTCTCCGTTCTCTGTATAAAGGCTGCGTGAAAATATCATCATTCATCAACAATCAACATACTACATCCCCTTCATCTTCCTCACTCATCGATCGCCACTCCACTTCTGCTGCTAGCTGCTCTTAGTACTGCTCCCAATCAAACCGATTCCATCTCACAAAACATAATTATCAATTCCATTTCTGCCTCATCGCATTTCATTCGATTCGAAAAAATTCCAAGCAATGTCAAATCGCGATTACAGAAATTCCCGAAAACCTCAGCAGCAACAGCAATTCGTCCCCAAGAGTCAAAACCCTAACCCTCGCCAGACCTTATCTAACTCCTACCGCTCCGCCACCGCCTCCACCAGCGGCGATGCGGCCGCGTCCACAAGCAGTGCGGAGGTTGGACCAAATAGGACACAGACCAACGGTAGTTTCGTGATTTATTTGCCACAGGATGAGGCGGTGGCGGCGGGTCTACGACCGGAGGATGGCGGATTGGATCCTGTTGAGTCGCAGCGTGTGGTTGATTTGTTGAATAGAGAGTTATCTAGGCTGCTTAAGTTGCGGCCGAAGGAGTTCTGGCGAGAAGGTTGTGATGTTGTTATTGTTGCGATTATCGTGTTTGTTTTCGAATTGTTTGATTGTGTTATGCAGTAGATGTGCTGATTAGCTGGATTTGTGCTGTTGCTTGCTTGCTAGTTTTGTGTGAAATTGGTTGATAATTATGTCATTTACTATCGTTTTTGCAGTAGCATTGTTCTGTTTATTAGTGAGACATCAATGGGGAGCTTAATACTATAGTTGACTCCTGTGTTCATGATCAACCTTTATGATTAGAAGATTTGTCTGTTTTATTGATGTAAGCACTGTTTCTGTGTATCAGTGGCTAGCGATGTGTCGCTGCGTTCTTTCCTAGAAAGTTTTCTGAAATTCAAAAGTAGATGGTATGATTTTCCACACCGTGGAGCGCAAGGGATAGTTGCTGGGGTGGTGGTTGGTGAGATGGAGCTATATAGACGTGTATTCATGGTCTTGTACCGAATGTAAGTGTGGAGAAAGTTTTGGTTGTTTACATGTCTTGTTTCTTTGATTATTGGCTTTATGGATTGATTGAAATCTCCGCAGATCATCAAATCGAGATCCTGGGGCAAAGGCTGCTGACATGTTGAGCTCACAAGATCATGCTGGTTTGTGGTCGTTACCCACTCTGTCTGTTGGCTGGTTTCTTGTTTTTTTAATAGTTTCCAGCTCTTAATTATAGACGAGGATCATCCTGGTCATGATTTATGCATTCACATTGAATATATTTTCCTACTTAAACTTCAAAATTATGCATCCAAATGTTTAGTATAACTTCTTAGAACTTTATAAATTGATGGGCTTATGGTCTAGTTCACCTTGTCTCTTGACAATTCCAGAAACTATTGCCTGTTTACATTTCCAATTAGCAATATCCTGATTTATTGTCCCACCTTGTGCATTCACATTTCCAGCGCTGTAATTATCCCTTTTCATCCGATGACAATGCATGTTGTTTGGCTTAACAATAAGCTAGTGCCTTTAATGCTTATAGAGATTGGGTTTGAGGACTAAAGTAGTTGTGTTATGAACTGAAATTAGTGTATATAGTATATGCAGTATCTCTTGTGGAATTTAAGCGAGATAAAGTTGGAGAGACGTGTCTTGCTGATTGTAGCAGATATGATGTTGGTTTGAACTGTAATCTAAGAGGCCTAGTTTGTTTTTTTTGGAAACAGAAAAGGACCCATCAGTAACATGTTGCAACCATTTGTATGATATAGCATGCTTCTGAATATTGTTAGCGATCTATACATTCCATGATATCATCATATTGACTTGTCAAAATGACTAACACTCTTGACAATGCTGCCTTTTCTTTTTACTGCTCACTCATCTGGGGGGTCAATGCCTCACCAGATAGCGTATGCTATATTGCTATGAATTATCTTTGTGCCTTTCTTGAAGCATATTGATTGCTAACCATGTTGCATGACAGTATTAAGTTAAATTTAGACAACCTTTATGGATGAAAATGTACTTGATTGCAAAGCAAAGCTTTGAAGAATAGACATGATTATATTTTGAGTTTTTACCAGTACATGTTGTTCACTAATTGTGCTTATAGCCCTTTTGCAGGATAAGAAGTTACTTGATTTGCCTAAACTGTTAGATATATGTGCTATATATGGTCATGAAAATGAAGACCTGACAAGATCATTGGTATGTATAATGTAACATATTTCTTGCTAGCAATTTTCCATCATTGGCATTTGGGTTATTCCCTGACCTCAGTCTGATATTTCTCGATCCTCAGAATTGTTCATATCATCTGCAGTTCAATATATGAGAAATCACTGGGATCCTTGCATGATACTCTTTCATTATTCAAACTGACCTGAGCATATTAACATCTGTAAAATGGGTTGTATCTGTGCAATGTTTTGTAGTTTCGTCTGTGGTGATGGGAAACTGGATGCTTCATTTGATATGTATCTGTAAGCATGTGAGACATGTATTGCATCAAATATCACTAGATCACAAGTTATAAACAAAAGTTTAGTCTGTGATCCCAACTCAAAACCATTTTGACGACCACTATTGTAGAATATTGAAAAGCTTAATGAATATTATTCTATTATCAGTATCTCTATGAAGTCATAATGTCTCTGACTCTCTGGGTTAAAAGTATTTTAATTTATAACTTATATTGACACTGGAAGACCATTAATGAGACTGGGTGTTTTTCTTAAATATTACTTGACCAATCCCGAACAATCATTGGACTGCTCCTAATATCAAAGACATTATCTCGGCTATGTTGTGCTTTCACTAAATTCTTCTCAATATTTCTTCTGTACCCATGAAATGACTCCTGCTGTGATTCTATATACTTTTTAGGTGATGAATTCCATGACAGCGCAACCCGACATACTGGATGAGTTTCCTCTACTGATGTCTCACTTCTTCAGCATTGTCCGTACTATGTATCAGAGATGCAGCTCAAGTCTAGAGGCAATTCTCTATCTCCATTTTTTTCATTTACATTTAAAATGCTAGTTTTGCTTCAGTTTTTATTCTATTAATCCAATTCATAGTGCTCTGCTCATGAGTCTATCTAACACAGATAAGAAAATCCCTGTGTCATGCTCTGCTTTGATGTGCACAATAGTTTTTTATGTTTAAGGAAATTTTGTTTTGGATTCTATCTTTCTCATGCTTAGATATTTCACTTTCTGAGAATTTTATTGACGGTTGCTAGCTAGGGAATATAGTTTTCTTTTGTTGTCTGCTTTTAGGGAATTAAAACGTTTTAGCCATTAATGCTGAAGATCATTTAGCTCATTATCTTCACATAAATATTGGGACACAAACTTCACTATAGAAATGGATAGTAATTGAGATGCTTAACCAGTCTTAACTTAAGCTTTATAATGCTCAGAAGCTTTGGGTCAATGTCTTGCACATTTTATTATGCTCATGCTGTACCTTCGGTGTTTGATGCACAGGTTTTGCTTAGTTCTGGCGGCCAAGACCAAGGATCCAACCGCCTTCATCTTGACTATCTAGAGGTAAGCTGTACACTTTATGGTGCCCATCCCCCCCCCC
>JAYMSP010002179.1:0-25737 GCA_036897095.1 Plantago elongata
GGCAGGTGCACTACCTCAATCATTATACTATATTTACTGGGGCATACAATTGATACAGAATCGATAACACTAGCTGTCAACTAATCTGAACATTGTGTACGTCCATATTGTGACATTTATTTCGTTTAAATTGAAATTTTCACTTGTTGTGGAATGGATCTCAAAATATTATTAATCCAGTTGCAAAATTTAGTCATTTCCCTCTCAACGTCTGTGATAAACGAGTGTTTGAAACTTCGGATCATCATATTTGCTGAAAATCTTGAGTTTCACCGAGGAGAGTTCATGTGTCATGTCTGATATGATATTAGTATTACTGTTATAGTTTTACTGGTAAAGTGCAATTGAATACATGTTATCATCTACCTATATTGGCATCACACTGTGCATTACTTGATCAATATCCATTTCGAAAACCTGTATGGGACTTAAAACTGGTTTCAGATATTAGGTGGTGTACTGGTGTACAATGGTTGGTAAAGTGAATACACACTCAGGGCTTCCTTGACTCAATATGAATATATGACTCCTATGTTTGTATAGTTTGAAAACCTTAGGAAACAAGACTTTACACTTAACTTTGCTTACCAATATGTAAGTGCATTCAATCAAGCTAGAACTAAATCTCTGATGGCTGCTGAAATTTCTGCTAGCTCAAAAACAAAACTAGTTGAGAACAATGAAATGAAGTTCCAGTTTGCAATTTGATATTCCCGTTTACAGTGCTAGCGAACGACGACTGGACTCTGTCCAGGGAAGTTGCTTACAAAATGATTAAATACAAATGAGACAATATTGGTGTCAAAATACAGACAATATCCACATTACAAGACCAAGACAATAGTTTCCGAAGGATTGATTAGAAGACCATGTAATTACTGCTCATACCATGGTGGTGGCAGGTCATTGTTGAACTTTTCAATCAGTTTATCAAGTTTCTCTACCAATACACGAAACTGAAGTTGAAGTTTCTACATAAAATCTTTAACTTAACAAATTAACACTAGGCCACTTGCAATTATGTCATTACCAGATTTCTGTATATATGGTCAAAGTCTGAAAGGCATAATTTTTTTCTATTGGCTGCGTTATCTGAAAACACAATGGCTGAAATCTACAGGCTTGTTCAAGAACTTGTTGAGAATGATGAGAGTGCGGTGCCTGATTCATATATTTTGAAAGATAATCCTGACTGTGAACCAGTAGACCTCACAGTTCCATACGCTACAGATATCCCAATTATCGATTTTTGCCAGTTGGTTTCTTCAACGGAAATGGATTCAGAGCTGGAAAAGCTCCGGTTGGCTCTCAGTTCATGGGGTTGCTTTCAGGTTGACTTTTCGTTTCATCGTTTCTCTTTTCAGCTGGCAACTAGCTGTCTCTGAAGCTACTGCAGTTGGTTTTGATCAAGTTATTTTGCCTTTTCAGTTGATAAACCATGGAATGGAGAGTATTTTCCTAGATGAAATACGCAAAGTTTCTAGGCAATTTTTTCACATGCCAATGGAGGAGAAGCAAAAGTATTCTAGGGCAGTGGATGGTATAGAAGGCTATGGCAGCGATTTGATTCTCTTCGAGAATCAGTTACATGATTGGGTCGATCGGCTGGTTCTCTTCGTAAGTCCCCAGGACAAGCAAATGCTCCAATATTGGCCTGAAAATCCACTGTATTTCAGGTATAATCGTTTATCTTTCTGCATAACAATGAACTAGCCTAGTTCTTTAGCATGTATAGGATACAATAACACAAGAACGTTCAGGTCAGTCCATAAAGAAGCCATACTGTTCTGCAGGAATATATTGCTCGAGTATACTACTCATATAGCTCGAATCCAAGGACAACTTCTGAGGTTGATGGCCAGGTCAATAAGCTTACCAAGTGATTCCTTTCGGAATCAATTTGGTAAGCAGCCAATTAGGCATGCGAGATTCAATTACTATCCTCGCTGTTCAAGGCCTGATCTAGTTAATGGTCTGAAACCTCACACAGATGGAACTGGATTAACTTTTCTTCTCCAAGACGAAGACGTTGAAGGCCTTCAAATCCTGAACGATGACCAGTGGTTTCGAGTACCTATAGTTCCTCAGTCTCTTTTAGTGAATCTTGGTGATCAACTAGAGGTACATTAGTCCCATCACTTTAATACCGAATTTTGACTAACATCTGGAATTTGTTGTCAAATAGACCTTTAAAAAGTAAAAATATAACATAGTGGAAAGGCAATATTGCAAAAGCAGTAAATAATCAGTTTTTATACTCTTTTAACAGATAATGAGTAATGGGATATTCAAGAGCCCCGTGCATAGAGCAGTTACAAACACGGAGCAGGAGAGAATGACTTTAGCATTGTTTTGTGCCCCGGATGTTGAACAGAATATTAGACCAGTCGAAGAACTTATTGATGAGAAACACCCAAGAGTGTACTAGCAGATAAGAAATTATACGAAGATTTTTTTTATTTTTTTTAGTACTTTCAGCAGCTGGGAAGAGGCTTCTTGATGCAGTTAGACTAGTTTAACTCAATTTATTTTTCTTCTGGATGAACTATTCCTGAAGAATGTTCAGCATTCGTTGGAGCAGCGAACGATTAAGAACATATGAAGTGTAAGAAACCTGCAAAAATACTGTACATAAGTTGGTAAAATAGTATAATTTGGATGTAATTTACAATTGGAGAAGGTCTAATTAGGCCCACGAGTCATAACATTCCAAGAAGTATGCTTTGCACAAAAGTTTTAAGCTTGATTGGGTTGATGAACAAAAGGAGAAACAGAACAAAAGTCTATTAGGTAGAAAGTTGGACTTTTGTTGAGAAATAATAATCATGTTCAATCAGTTCTTTTGACTGTACACACAGACAATATGAGTTGAATTCAAAAAAAAAACAGATGGTTACCTTTGAGTAATGTCATGTTCAATCAGTTCTTATCTATAAATATGATAACAGAGGCATTATAATATTCATTCTGATCAAGTTTATACAAGATCAAAGCCACAAAGTCATTATTATATTCATACTGAAAAGGACTATGGCTGAAACATCTGATAGGACTGAGCCTAACCGCTCCAGGCCAGTTCAAGAACTGGCTGAGAAAGGAAAAAATGAGGTTCCAGATTCATATATCTGGAAAGACACTTCTAGGTGTGAGCCTATAGACCTCACTGTTCCATTCGCAGAAATCCCGATTATCAGTTTTAGCCTACTGATTTCACCAGGAGCCGCCAGGGATCAAGAACTGGAAAAGCTTCGGTTGGCACTTAGCTCGTGGGGTTGCTTTCAGGTCTATTTATGTTTCATTTTGTTCTTCATTACCTGCAAAATAGAAAAAGAAAGAACGAAAGAAACCTGCGGAACTATCATGAAATAGATAAATATCATAAAACCTCCCTTGATTTACATACTTTGCTCGTTCATGTTACAACCACTGCATGGACACGCTATATGGTTCTGAAATCTCCGTGTTACTAACAGTGTTAAATTTTCGGTCAATAACTTTGCAACTGACAACATACTCCAAGTTTTTTTTTTGCCAGTTGATAAGCCATGGAATAGAGAGTCTTATGCTAGACAAAATATGCAAAGTTTCTCAGCAATTTTTTCACATGCCAATGGAGGAAAAGCAGAAATATGCCAGGTCTGATGGTAGCATTGAAGGGTATGGCAATGATGCGGTTCTTTTCGAGAATCAGTTACTTTATTGGGTTGATCTCTTGGTACTTAACATTACACCTGAGAACAAGCAGAAGCTACCATATTGGCCTCAAAATCCACAATCTTTCAGGTGATTTCACACAACTTGCTAGCCGACAGTTATAAACTAGTCCATTTTCCAGTAACAAATGAGATCAAAAGAAATATATTATTCTGCAGGAATGCATTCCTGGAGTATGCTACTAATATAACGAAAATAGAAGACCAAATTCTCAGGTCGATCGCAGATTCAGTAAGCTTACCAAGTGATTGCTTTGTGAAGCAATTCGGTGAGCAGCAGATTAGGTATGCCAGATTCAACTACTATCCTCGCTGTCCAAGACCTGAGCTAGTGAATGGGCTAAAACCACACTCAGATGGATCTGGATTAACTTTACTTCTGCAAGACAAAGAGGTTGATGGCTTGCAGCTACAGAAGGATAACCAGTGGTTTCGAGTGCCTATAGTTCCTCAGGCTCTTCTAGTGAACCTTGGTGATCAAATGGAGGTAACAAACATTCCTGCAGGAAATAAATAGTGACAGCTTTTATACAGTATTTCATATTATAACACAAAACAGGTTTTTCATAAGGCTCACTCTGTTCATTGATGCAGATAATGAGCAATGGAGTGTTCAAAAGCCCAGTGCATAGAGCGGTTACAAACACAGAACGAGAGAGAATGAGTTTGGCAATGTTCTGTATCCCGGATCCTGAAAATGAGGTTGGACCAGCTGAGGAACTTATTGATGAGAAAAGGCCAAGACTTTACAAGAAAACTAAAAACTATACGTCGCTATTTTTTCACCACTATCAGCAGGGGAAAAGACCCATTGATGCTGTAAGAGTTTAGTACTTCACAAGGACAATTGTTTTTGTTAACACTTCATACAAAAGAACTAAAGGTTTTATATCAAATGGTACTAGCATGCATGTATTCATATCAAATTCATCTCTTGTTACTTTTCTCATCTGATATATAATAATCTTCCCACCACCACCAGTTGAGGATGGTCCGGACACTTCTTGTCCTGTTTATAAAGGAATGTATGTGTCTTCAATGGATTTGAGTACACTCTCCTTGCATAGAATAAATATGACATAGTTTTTGCATTCTACATATCAACAACTTCACATCAGTTATTAGGATCATACTTCATTACAGAATCATGTAAAATCCAGGCCGAATACAAAAGGCATATCAGAAGTAATCTGCACCCCAGTTCAAGACCTAAAGAACTAACAACATTAATATGAGTAGACAACTGATTTATAATGCTATTGACAAAAAAATTCAACATGAGTACAAATCTATCAATCAACCAAAAATGCAATGAATTGTAGAAACTTCGATCTAAACCATTATAGAATAACCATATTGCAAGCAAATAATCATTATAGTATGCTAGAAGATGAGCCACAGCAAGCCTGCCAAAAGGAAAGAAGATGCAACAAACATAACCTAGACTAAGAGAACAAATAAAGAAAGAAGCACGATATGAGGACTATAAACAAGCTCTCCCATGAACAATGCCATCTCACTTTCAAGAACATTATTATGAAAAAATGCAATTAACACACAAACTGTGAGTCTGCTTATAGTGTTCTTTCAACTTTCAAGCAACCGATTCTAACCAACTAGATAAATGCTTCAAAAGAAACAATCTTTGATTTACATGAGGCAATGCATGCTGATAGCAAGAGGAACAAGAACACAAACCTGAAAATAGTGAAAATGTTACATGATGATACCATTACAATGACCTGACCTTCAACAAGTACTATCCAAGATTCAGCTAGAGCTCTATTCCTAGATATTTTCGAAATTTTCACATTGGGCAAAAGTAAGTTGCACAAACTACCACAACAAACATCAAAACACATCCATTCAGCTCAAAATATACCTTTCCTTAACTCTCGCAAGCTTCGTGGTGAGACGAGGCTTTCAACAAAAACACATCCATCTAGAACATCAATCGCATCACCATTAACTAACATCACCTTCTTTGTCTGCTCTTTGAAATTACACACAAGCAACATATTCACATCTTTCACCAACACCAATACCTGGTCTTCATCTTCCCCAATATAACATAAAGGTTTAAGCATCGGGACTAATCCAAGCCTGTCGACATGCAAACTGAATTTGACCGAGGACTCTGGTACTCCATTTTCTTTCATCATCCACGCACCAGTAACATCATCAGACGGAATTCGTAAGGAGGGAGACAGACCACTCCGAACAGAAGCCATATACGACGATTTTTCAATATCAACATCATCAGGATCAGGCATTACATGGATCTCCTCACTACCCAAATCGAAAGCCAAAATAACACGCTGGTGGAGATATCCTTTTTGAAAAGCATACCAATGGAGAGATCCATTATTCACAAAGACACCAGAAGCTCTCATACCAATAAAAACGTTCGAAGGGAAATTGTGATTCACTGCCCAAATACCCCTTTTTGCCGAGTAAACTTGAACAACCGTGACAAAATGGAAATCGCCCTAAATAGAAATAATCTTGTAATCATTGCTTGAACTATCATAACCAAATCCGAGAAGTATATGATCCTTAAACCACAAAGCAGGAGGATCTGGTATGCTTAGCTGATCCATTGTAACAGGGTTTACAAGAACCATACTATCATACTTAAGATGCTTATCCAAGATCAAAACCAAGCCATTACAGGTACCTAGCACCTCAACCCAAGTGCTCGGCATATCCAGCTTATTGGAGACAACTGCTTCGTTCTTGATAGGTAAATTGATAGTGTGGAAGGAGGGGTTTAAGATGATCGGAGGGACAGTAGCATTATCATTGTCATCCTGGTTTTCTTCACTGGGCTTACGAGTGAAGTGTAAATCGGGAAGGAGAAGGAGAGTATTTTTGTGGGAATTACGAGTGAGGTGTAAATCGATGATTTCAGAAGTAAACAATCGAGCTCGCCATAGCCTAGACAAACACCTGCATCTACCAACTGACTTTGATGGGAGTTTTAAGAAAATTTCAAGCAAGAGTTCATTTGGGATATCAGGGTTCTTCACTGCAGCTCAGTTTGAGAAGAGAACAAAGGAATAAAGACCATATATATAGGACTAGGTAGGAGAGAGGGAAGGAACATTGACACAGTACAAAGGCGTAGGGAAATATTAGTTTTTCCATTACCCACGGAGATTTATCGATTTTTTATTTAGAGTTTGTGAACTTTTATGTAGCACATGTTGATTTTTATTGTATTTAATTTCTATTTAGAGTATGTAAATTTTTATTGAGGGTTTGTATGTTTTTTTACGTTGTTTGTGAATTTTTATCTGTGAATTTTTACTTTGTCTTTGTGTTTTTGTTTACGACATGTGAATTTTAATGTAAAAAAAAAGTGGAATTTTAACATCTAATGAAAAAATTATTTTTTTCCTAGACTATCTCTTGACGCAATTGTTGTAAAAAATCTACTGTTCATTTCATTCGACTCGGTAAATTATTTCGAGCCGAGTCGAGTCGAGTTCGAATTCATACTCGTTTCGTTATCGAGTTGAGTTCGGTTCGATGAAGATCGTTAAAAATTAAACAAGGACAGATTATTTGGAAAGTGTATTTTTAATTTATATTCTTTATAAGTTTTACTTTATAAGCTCGTTAAATTTTTTCTCGCTCTAATCTTTGTAAGCGGCAAACTTAATCTTCAAAGTCTTCTTTCTTGATATCGATTTCAAAGTCGAGGATTACGTCAATTTGAGGGCTTCTTTGCTTGTTATTTAATCGAATCGTAAATTTAGAAGTGTCTTGAGGCAAACGACGACAAATGTCTTGGGGATTGGATAAACCTCATGAAGAACGCTTCTAATGTTGCAGAACTTTGTCAAGTTGCACTTCGCCATCATAAAATTGTTATAGTTACTTTTTTAAAAATTACTTTTATAATAAAATTCATTTCTAATCAAACATTTCCGGTCCCGTAAAATTTTCCACTAGATTAATATATCATACTCACTTTTAATGAAATATTTTTAGAGATCACACACTGTTATACTTTTATTAAAATTGTGCAAATTAAAATTGTAATGCATTTATAAAAATGGAAGAAAATATATTTGTAATGTCATTTTAAATTAGATAAATTTGGTTAGTATGTCTCTAATTTCTAATGATACAATAGAACTAGAGAAACACTGCGACAAATTAGAACACGCGAGACACGACCTCAACTGTGGAAATGCAGGAAGATATATACTGACACTTCACCCTAGAGTAGGGTAGATTAAAACCACCTATCACAAGCCTGCCCAACAATTCTGAACCGGACAATTGGCCCACTAAACCATCGACCATAAATTAACGAGGGAAAGCTACAAATCGATATTCACTTGAAAATAACAATTTAAAAAAGAGACTGTGTATCCTCACACCAAATGTATATTATTAGGTGTGAAAACTGTATCATTTACATTTTATGATATAGTTTGTTGTTGTATGATATAATAAATTGGGCTCAGTTTGAAGAAAAAAAGAAATATTTGAGCCCTTTTTGCAGTTTTACCATCAAATTGGGCCATGGTGTGAATTTTACACATAAACAAACGAGAAATTATTTTGGGCCTTAATTACCATTCTAGAACGGTTCATGTGTGGAACGAAACATAGTACCAATGTTTATTCAAATCAAATGTCGCATTTAACTTTTAAATAATATTAAAGTTCGTCTTTGACCGAAATAGTTTCAGGTAAATTATTTAAAGTTATATTATGAAAATACATACTATAAACGTTCTTGATATAATTTTATTTACTAACTTTTTCGGTGTAATTTGTGACTAATTTACGGTTAAAGTTGACCTCATAAATTATTCTAGAGGCGAATGTGACATTTGGTATGGAGCGGACAGAGTATTTCAATGTTGTACCTGAATACATATGCTTTATACGCCTCCAACTTTTCAAATATCTATCACACAAAGCTCGGACCAAGATAAATTCTCACCAATGGATCACATATGTTCAAAGTAAGTCAAGGATTAAATGAATTTTGACGTAAAATTAATAAAGAAGCACTATATTCGGAGAATATAAAAACTCTTTATAAAATTAAATTGAAAAGTCAGATGGGTATAGTTCTATAAATTTGGAAAAATTATGAATAGACAGTTATATCGTCATATATAAAATACATTCACACATAACTGATAAATCCATCATATAAGCATATTGTAGAAGTTTGATCCCATACGAGCCAGGTGACTGGATATTCTCCATCACGAGATCAACCGGGAGATTCTTGATAGCATAGACAAGGTTTGTGGAAGCAAGCTTGACTACAGCCAGGGCCGCATGATTTTCGTTGTAATGATGATCGTAGATAGTAATATATTTTACGTTTACGCTATATGTATTTGTTGTAGTATCATATATAAATGTGTGGGCGTATGATTTTGAAAATTTGCGCTAACATTTGTATATTTTCCTTTTATAGGAGCTCATAATAATCGAGTGGAATGTGAAATCGGAGCTTGGAGGAATGGAACTTTCGTATATGTCTAATGGTAAATTTGTAAGACCTTTTCATTTCCTTTATACATTTCTGATTATGGTTTTTTTAATGATGAGTTAATCATGTCACTTATTATTATTCACGAAAGATCTTTGTATTCATGAGAAACACGTATTTTTTCCATTTCAACTTCATCTTTTCGTATTTTATTTTGGTCCGTTCAGACTTCATTTTTTCATCTCTTAAAAAAAATAAATATCTCTCCTACTTTATATAATATCTCTCCTACTTTAATAACTATGTATCTTACTTTATTCATTCTTTTTCCTATTTTATCACCATCTTTTATAGTTTATCACAATCTTTTATATTTTATTCACTTTTTTGTTAAAATTTATGTCCGGACCTGTGAGAAGATGAATTTGAGACGGAGTGAATATAACCTTACAAAAGCATAAGATACTTGCCCTCTTAACCGCAATTAGGCTTAAATGTAGTATATGAATAAGATCATGATAGATGTGCCAACGCGATTCTTGAAAAGGTATTTTCTCATATATTAATTCCTCGAGTTTCCTCACCATTTGAGAATAACTTGGCATTCTAACTACCTTTATCTATTTTTTTAATTTATAACATTACTAATTGTCCACAAATTATCATGAACTCCTTGTTGTCTTCCCTCTACTAGTTAGCCAGACTCCCTAAAAAAAGAAAAAAGAGAAAAGAGAAATGTAATATAAAAATGAAGGGGGAAAGTTAAAAAAAAGAAGCAGCTATATTACAAAATATTAAAGTGATACTAGATTTTTGTTGAACTACATATATAAATACTGGACAATGCACTATAATCTCATAAAAATACATAGAATTATTGTTTTTCATATTTATTTCATTTGTTATTAACTTATAGAGCTCAATATAGAGAAGAATTGATCTAGCAACCACATCCAACAAGTTGAATTCAATAGTAAACACTATTATTGTTGTTGTTTTCTTGTACAAATTATTGACTTCTAATAATGGACTATGTGTGGAATCAAGCGCTAAAACTGCAACAAATTCATGTATTGTTTGTTGATCATGATTGCACTCATGACACTTCAATCAAAGAAATGTTTGCATCCTTGTCTTGTGAAGGTATTGATAAATATACTTATCAAAATTTAAATCTTTTGGTGTAGTCTACTAACAATTTTAACATTTTATTTCATCCTTAAAAGCGTGTCTATTTGTTTACATGTTCCAAAATGAAAAGGAATAATTGGTCAGTGAAAGATATCATATTTTTACAAATGCCTCACCTAACATGTTAGATGTAAATCATACCAAATTTCACTACTCATGATAGATAAACACTAAGATTTTCTAACTAACTCAATTTATGTTTTCTAAAATTTCAGTGTCTATAGTGAGGGATGCTTTCATAGCTTTGTTAATGTTATCAAATGGTGACTGCCTGTTTGATCTCGTGATGGAGAAAATTCAGTCGCCTGACGCATATGGAATTAAGCTTCTACATGATGCTACCATGATGGATTTACCCGTTATTTGTAAGTAACAACTTTTTATTTGCTTTTAAGAAAATTTAATATGTTATTTGCATACATTTCGTGTCACATTAACTCGTTATTAATATAAATAATTTTTTCTTTACTTTAAATAAAGAACCTACAGTCAACCATTTATCATGATTCTTTTAGAGATCCTTAAAGTCACCCATGGTTTTTAATCCATAGAAAAGAGACACAAATAGGTTGAGCATAGCTTCTTCTTTTTTTTCTCTTTCCCCAATAACGGTTGGGTCCATAAACTTGACACCATTGAGATTTTTTCTCCATAATGAGATAAATTCTTTATTTTGAAGGGAATAGTAATCTCTTTATATTCAATAGATTGCATAAGCCGGCCAATACAAGAGGAATTGAGTTAGAGATATGAAGTTTCTTTTGCCTTATCGAAACACAACTACTCTTACAACATGAAAATGTTTTAACTACACTTGTGCATCGAATGCAGTGCTGACAGATGGAAATGATCCTCTAACAATGATGAGAGGAATGGACGAGGGAGCAATCTTTTGTATCGAGAAGCCGGTAAATATAGAATCCATTAAGTATGCATGGCAACATGTTCTTAGAGAAAAGCTGCGCAAACTTGGCGATACTGAAAGGCCTAAAGGATCAACAACACACTGTGAATTGCTCAACATCAGATTGGGACATGATCATAACAATGTTAAACATGTCAATGTCGAACAAAGCTCCAAGTCAGTAAGAACTCGACGAAAGCCAATGTATATAGGAGAAAGCAGTAATGTGCAAAATCAAAGTATCCGTTCTTCTAGAAAGGATAGTAGGGTTGAGTGGACTCCTGAACTTCATGAGAAATTTGCAAGTGCGGTCAAGACTCTAGGAGAAGGAAGTAAGTACCTTATAATTTGATGCATCGATCATACTTATATAAATGGTTAATGGAAGATATACACAACCTTCAATTCACTTAAGTTTCTTATTTGAATATTTTGCAAATAAATTTGCGAGAATTTTCTTTTCACAAATATATCCCTACAACGATAACTCCATTATTATATGTACAAGAGAAGTAAAATAATAATCTGTTTTTGCACAATTTTTTTGTTCATGTATAATTTATTGACGCACTCTTATGTTTTCCTTGAAAAATAGGATGTTTCCCAAAACAAATTCTCGAGCTAATGAACGTGCCTAACCTAAGGAGAATGCAAGTTGCCAGCCATCTACAGGTTTATGTTAATATCGTATAGATTATTAATTGAATTGGAGCATTTTACAATCTCTATCTTACTTTTTACATGGATTTCAATAAATTCTACAGAAATGCAGAGCCGGGACATGCATTTACGCTAAAGTTGATCTCAAAGATCCAAATCATAATGAGGCTCTAATAATTCCCTCGGTAAGATGAAGAAGATTTGGTAAAAAAATTCGTATAGCCAAAAATTTGGAAGCAAAATCAAATGGTCAAGGAAATATATATGGTTATTTGGCTGAACATCTGAAAATGAACACAAATTTGCAGGAAAGTATACCTAATAATATTGATGAACACCGCAACGCTCACCCGTCCGTGCATACCAGTATTCTAGGCCTTAATTCCCATGTTCATGCTCATAGAGAAGAATCCACAGGTCATATTCCAGATGTAAATGACAAGCTTGAAGAACTTGGAGATGGTGACTTTTCTGTAGATGACATGATCATATCAAATGATCTATTGATATTTAATGCCCCGAGTGGAATGAACACAAATACTACCCCAAATAATATAATTAGTTGGGATGAGCTACACAAGGAACTTGACTTGGATGATGAACTATTTGCTAACCAGGTTGGTTCTTGTGAGTTTTATGATTAATGCAAAACTCACACATACAATTATCATTCAATTTCCCTTGCTATATGAATTTTGAACATATTTTGTGTTCATCATTCGCATAATTAAACAATTTGAGCATGAGGTACGTACTTACTTTCTCTATGCAGGTGGAGATGCCTATTGTGCAAGAGAAATCGACAGATCACTCGAGCCATGTAGCATTCGAACAGAGAAATGAGCTCCCTTAACGTAGTAGAAAAAATTGTGTATTTAGTGTATCCTATTGTACTTCTCTCCTATAATTTGTGTGCTTTATGTTTACAAGGGAACTTTTTTATAAATTATACTCCAGATTGTACCATATACAAGCGTTATACTCGTCATTATCACAGTTTGAAGTATATATCTTAAATCAATATGAAATTTAAGAAATATATTCCACTCAATTATGGCAACGGAAAATGGAGCATAGAATTCAAAGGTCAGGATTATATAAGCATCGAATACGTGTCATTGTGAATTAAATATAAAGACTTTTTTTTCTTGTTTATTTATTAGATGGGGAGCACAAATACATAAATTAAACAGGAATAAAAGGGGGGATTTGGAACCTTAGGTAAATGAATTATCACAGATGTCTTCCAGAGCTCATAATGTTTGTTATCTTATGCTATTTCAAAACACACAAATTTTCAGAAGATCATAATGAAAAATGCTAATGCTAAAATTTAGACACATTGAACTCGTCTATATTGACTTCATATTATACAAGAGCAAGCATAAAGTTCACATTATTGAACTGCATTAGCAAATCCATCTCATAATTAAGGCCAAACATGACAGATTTATAAGTAAGATGCTGCCCCAGTTCAAGAACTAGACAACTAACATCATTAACAAGCAAATATTGCATGAAGTACTATAACTAGACAACCACCAGATCAGATCAAGGTTCACACGAGCTCTTTCGATTCATCCTTGGATTTTTTCAACTGATATAATCACATCGCTCGAAGCTCTAGAGAATGATGATAACTTCTTCTTGATATCATCCGCAGACCTATCACCACGAATCAGGCATTGAAGTTTCTTCAGCCGTGCACAATTTTTCAACAGAAACTTTGCTAAAGGAATAGCATCATTCCAGTACATATTAAACTCTACTTCCTCTAGGTTAGACATACATGACGGTACATTATACTGATTATACTGCAAAGCGTCATAGTCATTATCAGGCCAGTATTCCTGATAAAAACAGACATCTAACTTGCAGTCCAGTATCTATCAGGTAGCTCACTCAAGCGATCTTCATGACTTTCCATTTCAGATTTCATCACAGGTACTATCTATCGAACCTAAAATGTGGAAATGCAGGAATGAGACTGATTTTTAAGAAACATATTATATGGCTATATGCAGCAAAGCAACTTAAAGCCAAGCAATCATGAATCCATCAACAGACTTGCATTTCTACTCATAACAGCATAAAATATCAAGCATTGAGGCCTTGGCAGTTGGCATTATATATAAGAAGGCACATCAATGAATATACCGATTTCGCAGTGTCGAACTCAAAACATAATAAGAAAGTTGTCCTTGTTGCATATACATCTCTAGTTTGGCAGTGAATTAAGGTATGCTCTTTTTAGCAAACAATTTCTAAGAAATTATTTATTCGTAAACAAAATCTTACCTTGATCAGATGCTAATACGGCTTGAAACACGCAGTCCTCCCATAGTAAGAATAAAATTTCCAGAGTACATATTTGAATGAATTGAAGAGGGAATTGAAGAGATTAGATGGTTATATATAGATAATTTTTTAATGAAACGCTTGGCCTTCTCAACAAACACACTGCAACTAATTAACTGTTTGCAAATTCGAAGTACTTTATTGATCTTTTCCAAGAACAATTCAAAAAACTCTATGAAGCATTGACATTACTGTAACCAATTGAGTGCATTTAAAGTTGTGGGTTGCTCACTTGCTGATTTGTATTCCACAAGTAATGAGGAACTTTTATGGTATATGTGTAGTTCATGATAGGCCAGAGTGACAGACGCAGTGATAGCTCGTTTTCGAATAGTGCAGATAAGTATGAAATTGAAGCGTTTTTGTATTTTTCAACCGAAACTTTGGTATTTGTTTTCCAATCGAAGCTCATGATCAATTTCTTTAGCAGTTAGCCAGATACATTTCATCAAAAGTAACAGAATCAAGAACACAAACCTTGAAAATTTTAAAAATGTTGTCGAATGTTGTTCAAAGCACCTGCATCCAGCAAGTACAATCCAAGATTTCGAAACAAAGAGCTCTTGGTTCCATAATGATTTTGATATTTTTCACAGCGGGCAAAAGAACATAAATCGAAAGTATCAATATATACATGAAAACACATCCATTCAGGCTTCAGCTTAACCAAGTTCAAAGATAGAATCTCAATATATACCACTCGCTATTCTTTTATGTTGATTCCTTTCCTTCACTGTAGCAAGCTGCCAGGCGAGACAACAAAAGCAAAAACACATCCAACCAGAAAGAATTACTACTGAAACCAGAACAGGATCAAGAAAAAGAAACTGAACCAATTGGTAGTATTGAAACTCAAGAATACAAAGTAGATTCTCAGTACGATGTACAGGCCCTTAATCTTTTTGTTTCTTTTCTGCAAAAAACAATTCCAAATCCAAACTCGCGATAACAGCAAAGCGATTGAAGAACCAGTCTCCAAGGGAAATTTTTTATCTTTGAAGTTGCGGAAGCACAAGATCATTCCAACCTTTCTTTCACCACTTAACAACCAGAAATGCCACTTGTATACAAATGCAAGAAAAGCTAAATAACAGTAGACGATAAATTGACATGGATGGAACTATATGTCAATTATAATTTTATTTGGAAAATAAATTTTGGAGACACAAATTAAACAACTTTGTTGAAGTTTGAGGGAATGAAAGAAATCAGAGTCTGGGGCAACAGTATTCACCTGTATACTTCTACTTCAGCAGCACAACCAAACCTCACACTACAGGTGCAGAAGAAGCACTGCATTTCCACATCCTTTCGCTTGCATTTATGCTCTATGCCATCGATGAACACCAGCACACATTTATGAATGCAAATAAAAATGCAGTCGGCATGTAGATGTTATGGGATCATCTGCATCTGTTAAATAAGATGACGCACAACAACTTCACTGCCTGAAGAACGCTGTTCTTCAGCCATCTCGCTTACATGTTCGAGGAACTCTTCACTCATCTGCCCGATCTTCACTTCTTGGAGTGTCGATATCTCCATCAATTCACTAGGGAGAGTTTTCAACTTGCGGCATCTCTCGATTGTTATACAAGAAAGACAAAGCATGGCTCCAGAATCCACAATCAGCTCAGCTAATGTCAATAACTTTGATAGCTTAAGAAATCTGAGTTCTGGAAAGTCCTCTTCGGCACACACCATTTTGTTCCCAACATAAGCATCATTGCACAAGACAAGGCTTCTTAGGAGTGGATGCTTGCCTAATATCGGCATAGGGTCATCCTCAAATTGGGATCCATTAAAGATCATCTCAGTGATATGTGCACCGAACTTCACGCTGCTTGGTAACTTACCAAGATGCCCCTCAATGTCCAAAGCCTGAAGAGAACCACTGGTCAACAAGTCTGTGACAATCTTAAGTCTCTCTTTTGAGTAACAATCATAATTTCTCAAGGTGAGTGATGAGTTACGCAAGTGTGCATTGTTAATTAATTTGATCATCTTCTCCACATCGTCATTGTTACCATCAGAAGTTCCTTTAAAATTTTGAAGTCTCTGTAGCAGTTGTAGGTCATTGGCATCGCACACATCGGCATGGAAGTTTTCAAGTGTTTCCAGCCTTGTCAAACCACCCAGCCTCAGTTTATTGTCTTTATCAGCACTCCGATAAGATACAGGAAAGTACAAATGCAGCAAGCATGACATTGTGCTCAGTATGTCTGAAATGATCATCGTACAAGAGCTCTTGACAAGTAAATCCAATGTTTCCAAGAAGTGAAATTTGGTAAATGATTCCGGCAGCACCTCAAGATTGCATCCTCGAAAACTAAGGTATCTTAGATAAACAAGGTTCTCTATACCTTTTGGAAGTTTTCTACGTCGGAAATCTACTCCATCAAAATCCAAAACCCTTGCCCCTTGAAATTCCTTAAAATCAGCCACCTCTGTAGGCATATTCAATGAGAACCCTGAAGATGATACATCCGACTCAGAGAAAACAAGGGACCTAATTTGCTTGGGCTCAAGGGTAGTCAGAGAACCATTAGAACTAGGATTATCTAAATCCATTGAGATTCTACGGATTGAAAATCTGTTTTTTCTTCCTTCTATTTTGCAGCTATCGTGAATCAGGTCATGAAGCTCACACGATTTAACTTCTACTGCACCTGCTAAATCCTCCCTTTGCAGCATAACAAGCCTTCTCTGTACAAGTGCGTGCAGATAATGTTCTGCAACATCCCTTCTCGATTTATCTCCTTGAACTCTTGTTGATATCAGCCCTTCAGCCATCCACATTTGGTACAATTTCTCAACTGGTATCGCCTGATCATCTGGAAAGAGCCCCATGTACAGAAAACACGTCTTCAGCAGTAACGGTAATTTTTTGTAGCTTAAAGAAAGGATTTTCTGTAATTCTTCATGATATTCCCCACGTTCTTCTGCTCCTAAATTCTGCAATGTCTCAGACCAATCCAGAAAATTTTCCCTCACAATGCCACCGAAAACAATTATAGCTAATGGGAGCCCCCGACATCTTCTATCCACTTCCATCACTATCTTTTGTATCTCTTTTTGCTGTTTTCCGCCAATTACAACTGAAATTTAAGGAAGGGTTAGTTCCCACTTCCCAGTATAAGATGGTCAAATTAAATATTACAAAGAACTCTCATACAATTGGGGTCAGCAAAAAATCAATATCGACAACAGAACAAAACAGTAATGAAACAGAACAAATCATCCATTGTGTGGCCCCATTTACCCGATCTAGTTGAATCAGGACCTATCAAGTTCTAATCGATACACAAAAGATAGGATTTTTTTTCAAAAAGAGAATTAGCTAGAAACGCACCTAAATCCTGGACTGATAGTTGGGCTCTGAGAAGTTCCCAACTGTGTTTGTCGTTCAGAAGTTTCATTTTGTGTATATGGCCGTTTGACACTTCAGCCACATCCATCAGGCGAGTGGTAATGACGATTCTGGAACCAAAATCAGGCGCAATTGCAAATCTAATCGTATCCCAAACTTCCAGTGACCAAACATCATCCAATACAAGAATGCACCTCCGCCCATGCTGTTCCTTATAAAGCCGTACCATCAACTCCGTAGTTTCCATAGCTTGGACCTCCTCCTTTCTGCTTTCAGAAGAAGACAGTTGTAGTAAAATACTCGCGGCCATATCTCTGGCCTGGAACTTCTGACCAATCTGGACCCAAGCACGTGCATCAAATTTCATACGCACCGGAGAAGAATCAAACAGGTCCCTGGCAAGTGTAGTCTTCCCAATACCACCCATACCAAATATGGAGATGGACCTGTAGCTGTCATCGTCGTCATTCACTAGGCGATGCTGTAGCTGCTCAAAGTCGTCCTGCATCCCAACTATTGTTTGGGACGGTTCATACACATCTGACATGAAACCTGTTGCCACATCTTCATCACCAGCAGTTAATTGGGGTACATCTGCATCATTCGGACAGAGTACTATACGCAAGTCATCTATCCTTCGGTTGAGGATCTGGAAACTATCACGAGGGCTAGTACTCTTGTCTGATAACTTCGATGACCTGCTACGGCCTATCAAAGTGGGAAAGTGCTTCCTTTTTGAGGGCTGATCCTCCTGCATCTGTGTCTGCGTCTGCAGCTGCAAGTACAAGGACTCCACAGCGTTCTCAATGTCGTAAGCTAATTGAATAGCTTCTTGATCTAGATTTGTACTTCCATCGAAGCTATTGCCATCATCATTTACATTTTTAATCATCAAATTCTGGATGATGGCCAGCTTTGTTCTGAGTGACTCAACTGTTTCACGGTAAGATCCGGTTAGTCTGTCGCCTGAGCACAAAAGCTCAAGCCTTTCCATGACCGTCCATACCGCCCCAACTGCCGTCATCTCTGAGATGTGCAAGCCTGAAGGATCAATTCTGGTTTGCGAATCTTTGTCAATCTCAAGAACGATCAGTACTTCTTGAACTGTTCTAGCGTTGACACTAAGATTAATTGGACGATGTGCTGGTGGTTCACCCAATAATGGCAGGCCACAAATGTGTTCAAAATATCATCTGTGTATATTAAATTACTACTAATCACTACAACTGTCAGCTAATGTTTTGTCTACTTCAACCTCACCTTGAAAAGATAAGATCTTGAAAACTTCCAGAGTTGACTATGGTCTATGCATGGGTGGTTTATGCATACCTGACAAACCAAACCCGAATTCGGATTCTGACCTGAAATATGATGGGTTCGGAGTTCGTACATCCAAACATGACCTGCTAAAGACCTGAATGAATCCGGATTTCACTCGACTATGTGTAATCTGATATGGTTCCAAACCAGAAGTGACCCAACATATCTGAAATATTTCTGTCTGTAACACCTCGAATGAAGTGTGAATCGAAAATAAATGACCCGAATTCGATATGACTCATTTGGGACCCAAATGCATGTGCTCAAAATAAAAGAATAAGTCTGGATTCCAGAAATTGCTTAACAAGCTACTACTAATAAATTTATGCAAGTTGATTTGTTTACTGAACTTTGTACTATTGGTCATTTAATATTCACAGTTGCATTTGTAATTATATGATTTAAGTCTTGGAGTAGTTTCAATTGGTCCGACAAAATTAATAAAATTGACCCCATCCTATTTTGTTATATATGTTGACCTTATACAGAGTCATTGGATCTTGTGCAAATTAGCATTCATTCTGGCTGTTTCATTAGTGTTAATATGGGCACACAAGTAGAAAGAAAAAAAAAAAAACCTATGTTAGTTACATGTGTACACAAAATAAGATAACATAGAGAGCATATGGTAGGTAGAACAGAACATGCAAGTAGAGTAAGAAAACAAACACCAAAATGTTACCTTTATAAGGTACTATTATAGTATTGTGGCTGATATCAACTGAACTCCACATAGTAATTTCTACGCCAAATTAAGGCTGCATCAGTTCACCATTGTTATCTTCTGCTCCTTAATTCTCATTAAACGGCATGCCGGTGAGCATCTTCGAGAGATTCTTTAAAACCAAGGCCCCTGGTGAATTAGAGGTTCAGCTCATGCAGAAAAATACTAATGAGAAGAAACCACACAGTCAGACAGATACTAATGAGAAGCATCTGCCTCCGAAGATACGAAAAGTGCCAACCAAAAAGATACCAGTAGTGTCACCTGACATCCAAGAAGATGGAGATCGCAAAGGAAAATCTCAACCACCAAACATCGTGGCTAATCCCGAACAGCAAACAACTGTTGATAACAGGGTTGCTGTTGGCAAGTTGGAAGCATCACTTCCTAGATTTGGTCCATGTCATGGCAAAGATCAGCCATCCATGTCTAATACCAAGAATTTGTCTCTTGAGCATGTTTTGAAGAAAACATTGCCTGACAATCCATCCAAAGCCAAGGAAGATTACTTGTTGGCCATAAGAAAAGTTGAAGCTGAGGCTAGGAACCTCTACGACGATCAACTGGAAGTCTCCGATCCTGAATTCCGCCTGATGATGACATGTGATGGTTGTTTCTTTCTCCAATTAGCATTCTTGATCCTTGGTGGTCAAGATCAGCTTGGATACTCTCCGAATGACATTATATTTGGGAAAAGGAGGAACAAGATTGATGCCAAAAGGTGGACAGAATCCATGTTTGTTCCTGGTAATCAGATCCCTCTAGTCGTTCTCAAGGTTCTATTGGCCCAGGAGTTTTTCAGGAAGCCGATTGAAGGGAAATGGAAAAATCTCCCGCCTCCATCAAGTTTATGCAAGCGATTCTTGTATGACTTTATTTCGCAACACGCAAAGAGGCAAGTCAGTGTGCGTCTACAACGTGAACAGGTCTCTGATCTACTCCATGGCCTCCATAAACTTGTCCTCGGGCCAGGCAGTACAAAGAAGAAATCATCTACCATACAAGTAGCAGAAGACGACAATGTTGACTTGGAAGCCAATGATGTCAGTTATGCAAATCCCGAATCCCTTGACCTGGAAGGTGAACGCAAAAAAATTTCTGCAGATGGTGATAAGAAGAAGAGATTGTTTCCAAGTGCAACAGAGTTAGAAGGGTTGTCAATACATATCTGCAAACTTGACAGTGGTGGGGTAAGAGGGATTAGCTTCAAAAGTCGTTATTTTTGGGCCAACCTTTCTCTCCCTGTCGTCCAATTTGATGAAGATATGGACTTGATGTTCCGCTGTCTGAAAACATACGAGACCAGTCACCAGCAATCTCGCATGTACCATGGAGAAGTGACATCCTACATCCAGTTAATGAGCAACCTCATTCAAACACCAAACGACGTAAAACTCTTGCATAAAAAGGGAATCATTCATGTCAACGGGGATGATCAGTACAGAGACTACGAAGATGAAATGCCAGATATGTTGGAAAAGCTAAGCAACCAAGACACACTACTGTCACCTGATTTTCGCGACTTGAGGCGTAAGATAAGGAACTACTCCGGTCCACCATGGACACGAATCAAAAGTATTCTCAACTTAGTTGCAATCCTTACTCTGGTACAAACTGTGGTCACAATACTTGCCTACATCCATCCTAGGTGAGCAGCAGGATCATTATAATGTTTTTCACAATCTCCACCATTTTACACATTTGCAATGTACATAAATTTCATTCACTTACAGGGATGGTGCACGCCCCGGCTAGTAGGTTCGACGTTGGTCTTCACAACATTGCAGCCGATAGCCGTTGGCCTCTTTTCGATTTGCCTGTTCAATCCTTCTTAAGTCGTGATCTTTCAATTCTATCGCAATTTCCGCGTATTCAGATTTGCGAAGATTTGGTCTTTCTTGGCAGATATTCATATTCCCTGTAGTGAAAGACACAAATGTATTGAGTCAACTAATCTCCAATTCTCCACTCTGCTTTGAAAATGTTAAGCTTATAGCATCTTTTCACATTCTGTCGAGCTCGACTCAACATGGTATCAGCATATATGTTCTGCCAGAAAGACAGCAAGTCGAAGAAACAATACAAATTCGTGTGATTTTGATTGCTCTGCAATTTCTGCATACAAGAAATGGAAAACCTAGCCACGAAATTTGAGATCTACTTAACACTGTAATTAGTGAATTGAAAATGTAAGTTCACTCCATTTTGTTTTAGGAATCAAGCCCTAATGTAATTTCTCAATAACTAATCAATCTTCTCTTGATCTGTTCACGAAATATGAGCCCTAAGAGATCCAAATATATCAAAGTCATCTGTTCTTTTTCTTCCATAAGTTGGGCCCGACCAACTAGAGCGGGACGGATAAAATCTCTTTTAACTTGCTGCACATATAGTTTTTGGTAATGCTTTTCCGCGTTACATATTTGATCTTCACAATCGAATAATTTAAGTAAAATCTCTATATTAGAATTATTTGATTCTAGCCTTCTAAATGCCGATTCGAGGCTTTCTGAATTAATCGTGATCTTGAAAATATTTGAGATGAACAGTGACGAACTTTCTGAGAAACATATCTACCCCACGAAGGGCGCTTTGAATTTGTCTTGGAATGTGACGTTTGATCTGGAGCGTGGTCTTGGGAGAAAATGTTTCTTAAAGAGCTTGTCAACTTGATGTAATTGATTTAAACGGTAGTTTAACTTGTATTTGATGAATAGCATCAAGAACTTTGCAGGAACTTTTTCAGGGCTTCTAATGTCTTGACTAGTGGTCATAATTAACAACGTAAGAAAATAAAATTCAAAGAAGGGAAAAGTAAACAAAAAATCAAGAATTTGTTCTTTAAACAATGTATACGATCCGTCATGGGTGGAGCTCCACCATGGCCGGAGATTTGAGCTCCCAATCGGACCTGGATCTACTCGATCGCCTAGCGAGGAAGTTCTGGCCGGATTGATGCAATAAAAATGATGATTGTTAACGGTAATCCGGATCAATGGCAAATGGATTTTAAAGTAGGGTGATAGTTTCTTCACAATTTTGTACGTACCTACTACCACTTAAAAGTGGATCACAAGAAAAGCTGCTAGTCTGGGTTGTTACAACTGTGAGTCATCGTTGACACTTTATTCAACAAATATATATTATAATGAAAGTCTCCTAATTAATCCTTAAAATAATCATATCATGCATGCAAGTTGTAGCTATATTATATTATTAGAATATAAAAAATTTAAAATAATTAGAGCGTAACTTGAATCCCAACTTATTAGTTACACATGAAACGTATTACTAATTAAAATGCAAATCGTTGTCATATTGAATAAACTAATGAACGGACACTAGTGAATCACAGTAACTAGTCAATGGCTTTGCAGTTTGTACTTTGTATATTTTATATTTGTAGTATCTAGTTGAATAGTGGCCCGTTGAATATTCATTAACTGACACTATATAATGGTAACAATCTACAAAGTGCCATTTATTCACATGAGATCAACAAGGCGCTATAATGGCAGGAATTGTAACGATACTAGGTACGTGCTTATACTTTTGTTTCAGCAAAAAATCATTCAGATGCTTATTTTTCATGATTCCAACTCTGTTCTTGGATTATCATTACCAGCTCTGGGAGCGGCCGATGTATTGGCTTCATATTCCATGTTCATGATGATAAACTACTTAACCGATGTCTGGAAGCTCGGTTTCGTACAGGCAGCAGCGGCCATCAATGTCTTTTGGGGGATGGTTTCAGTGTTGCCCCTTTTCCTTTTGTTCATGTCAAGATCAGTTGGCAATCGCTTCGTAGTGGTGTTAACCAACGTCGCTTATAGTGTCGTAAGTTATCTAATCAATGTTGCATCGTACATTATCTTGTTTGATACTCTCTTCGTCCCAGAGAACAGTATTGTCCAAGTTTGATAATTCTTCTTTTTATCATCAGGGTATGGTGCTATTGACTTTGTCTACCCCACCAGTGCTGGGGAACGCCCTGGGAACCTGCACTGAGTTTGAGCCGATTTGCATTGGGCCATCTCAGCGAATATTGTTCTACATAGCAGTGCCACTGATAGCCCTGGGGATGGCAGGTCATAAGAATTATGTGCAATCGTTTCTGCCTGATCAAATTGTTGATGATCAAACCGTGGAAGATTCAAGCCCGGAAGGAGATCGTGCACGTGTATCACTACTTATGGGTTACTGTTTCAGCAACACAGAAATGTTTGTTGTCAAGGTTGTTGCTGTGCTTGTACTCCCTTATTTCACGTCATGGTCTGTACGGTTTGGTGTTCCAGCCATGTAGACCCTGCTTTTAACTATCTTCTTTCTCCGTGGTTTGCCTTCGTACAAGTTCCCAAGGAAGTCGACATCCCTAAGAAGATGGTACACAAAATGATTCCAGTGTGCATGACTCTCATCTTTTGTGGTGTTGTCTCAGCCATAGGATGGGCTTTCTTTGCTGAGCAATTAGGCCACATGAACCCAAAAGTCGGGAGCCTCACGATGTCCACAGGGATAATCTTATGGTTTCACGAACAGACAAAGGATGTGATTACTCAAACTACCAAACAAGCAACAGCACCATTTCAAGTAGTTTCCGGTTTCACGGTTTTTTATTCTCTCGTTGCTATCGGTGTATCAATGATTTCTGCGATAGTTCTCTCCATCATTTCTGCCTTGGTGGAACACCGCAGGCTTGGTGTGGTTCAAAAGTATGATGTAGTGGACGGAATAGTTCCCATGACAATGTTTTGGCTTCTTCCGCAGTTCTTCCTTCTTGGGAAATTTACCGGATTGTTCAAGTCAGCAGCAGAATCTCTTTTCAGATCTCGGTTTCCCATACCAGCACTTGACTTCTTTCCTTTATTCGTTGAAGCTCTGTATGGCATTGGGACACTTTGCAGTGTTGTCGCAGTATATATCGTGGGAAAAGTCAGTGAAAGTGGAGGTAACAGGAACTGGTTTCAGAAGAGTTTGAATGCTAGTAGACTTGATAAGTACTTCTGGACACTGACTTGGTTGATGGCTATCAACTTTGCGGTCTTTATTGGAGCAGCAATCTGGTACAGTATGCTGGGAGATACGGAAGAAGAACGAGATACAGAAGAAGAACCTGCAGATACTCTAGAACAGCAACTTCTAATCTAGTAAGGGACAATTGATTTCAAGTCCTGAATTTTACATTGTTGTTTTCAATATTTCAGTAAAGGCACAATTGTGTGTTACTTTCCAGGTCTAATAAAAGTTCAACTTTTTTCTACATTTTCTATCTGTTTGAAAATTGTGTTTATTAAGCTGCATTGCTGCAAACAAAAGTTAATAAGAAGAATAGGAAAGGACCAGGCAAAATATCTGTGAACATGAACCTACCCGTCTAACTTAGAAGAAAGGCCAGCACTCTCTCAATGCAGCAGGCTCAACACTTCTGCATAGAATCTCTCATCAAGTGAGCATTAGGAACTTCTTCACCTGAACTCCTGAAGCGCATCTGCAAGATTCAAGATGATCCCGCACCAATCGTGTGCAAAACAAACGCGTAAATAGAGTGCAAAAATCCCCTGCCAATCACTGCATCAATTTAAATCTTTAGATATAGCATATTCTGAACAACTATAACGCCACCCTGTAGAAGATTCAAACTCGATCCATGACCAGAACTATCAAAAATTAAGGCTGACTATAACAGATATACCAAAAGTAAGAGCCGCATCACTTCAAAACCGAATTGACATCATAAACATTGTATTAGAACTTGTTCCATCCAAACTTGTTCAAACATTTAACATTTAAACTCATCAAACGACAATTCAAGACCTAGACAGCTAATATCATCAATATGCAAATAATTCACGATGTATTGTAAATAGATAACTATCAGATCCCAGCATGGTTAACATGACCTCTTCCCATTTATGTCCATTCTTCGTAAACTGATAGAACTACATTAGAGGAAGCTCTAGAGAATGAGGATAACTCCTCCATAATATCATCTGCCCGTTGAGCACCACCTATCAGGTATCGAAGACTCTT
>JAYMSP010002180.1:0-25737 GCA_036897095.1 Plantago elongata
GTTCAGCAACTGGCTAACCAGCCAGTTACACTCCTTCAACAATTGAGAAAGGGGAAGTCGAAGAATGGCATTTGGGTGGATCAGAGAGCAGAGCAAATTGCGGTACAAACCTTTCTTAATTTACTCTTTTTGAGATTATTTTATTTACTTGATTAATTCTAAGAATTTGATAAGTTGAACTTATATATGTTTGCACTTGATGAATATTGTAGACTGAGGTGGAGAGGAGGATCGCAGAGAGGATGGAGACCGATCAAGAGTTGATTGTTGAAGAGCAGGACAAAATCTTCTTACAAGTCAACTCAGCAGACGAGAGGAGTCGAGTTTATGGTGTGGGTAGTCGAGGAGTAGATGTTGCGTCCAGCTATTCCATTGGTCAGTCCACCGCATCACGATCTACCGGTCGTCATTACACACAGGACGAGGTCGATAACATTGTGACTCATCTCCAAAACGAGATTGATACTCTGAATAGTACAGTTGAATCTCACCAGGCCCGTGTCGATCCTGAGATCGCAGAGATGAGGCGGATGATGTTCCTCATGACCCAAGGACGTAATTTTGATGATGCTCCTCCTTCTTCTTAGTTCTAACTTTTATTATCCGAATACTACTGTTTCTATTAATTCAACTCGATAATATTAGGATACTTACTTGTATGCGAATATTAGGTTTCTAATTAATTTATGAAATTTTCGTGCAATCCAACGTTCTTTTCTTCATTACAATTCTATTGGGTAACAATCAGGTTAAATACGATTGAATTAGGTATTCATGAAATAAAAAATAAAATTAAAAATCTGGCCATTTTAGCGACGGATAATATTTATCCGTCGCTAAATTCCAAATCGAAACTAGCGACGGATAAGTTATCCGTCGCTAGAAATAGCGACAGATAAGTTATCCGTCACTAGAACTTTAACAACGTCCGTTTTAACTTTTAACAACGAGCGTTGTTATCTGTCGCTAGACCGTCGACGGTCTAGCGACGAATCGCTGGGGTTCTAGCGACGGATAACGGCGTTGCTAGAACCCCAGATTTTTATAGTGCTTACATAGGAGGCATTATTTATATTACCGGAAACCTAGAACTAGAGAAACAATAACACAAGCTCCTATAAGAACTATGTGAAGCTAAAGAACAAAATGACTGTAAACTAAGGATAGTGGCATTAATGCTTGATCCACATTGCTCTTCATCCTAGCCCTTGATTAAGCCATCAACGGTCACGATTGAGAAGTACCAAATCGGTACTTCTTTGTTAGAGTTGCAGCAGCTTTGTCTGTTTGCCTGAGGAAGAAGACGAATTTTGTTGCAATGTAGAAAACGTAAAGTCATTTGACGCTTTTGATTCTACTTCAGCTAAAATAAGTTTATGCTTTTCACAATGGCCCTTCTCTATTTTTCTGTTGATCGATTCAGTCATGATTTCCTTCGCGTATTCACTTCGAATACCTGTAATTTCAAATCTTTTGTAATTAACTCTCGTTAAAATTCATTTTCTCATATTTTTATCCTTGAATTTCCAATATGGTTTCGTCTGCCTTTCTAACAGATAACCCTGATGTATCTCCAACTTGATTATTTATGAAATTCACGGTGGAACTAAAAAAATAAAATCATAGCTGTATTAATTATATATTTTGCATAGGCAAGTTACTGTACTTTTTTTGCATACGCAAGTTACAAGTTGTATTTGTTACTTGTTTTGAACAATTACATAGTATTTTTCAACAGTCAATGACTTTAATGGTTGGGACTTGGATCAGATTTGTCTGACCAACGACTTCCAAATTTTGAACAAGAATACAGATTTAACATGTAATAATATGGGTGTTTTTGACTTTGTCGAACATTACATAATGTAGTTTCTAAAAAGTAACTTATTAACAAATTTAGAATCAAATTCACTTACTCATAACATAGAAAATGAAAAAACATTATTTTTCTTTCCGTTACTGTAAGTTGTCCAAATTGAAATGAATTTGACCCATATTAAAAGTTTTCATTCTCTAAATTGGTCTTCTATTTTTACCTGACTAAGGTAAAATTTAACCAATAATTCATGCAAGTAAAATGAGGGAATCACATCCAAGATGAGTGTCATTTATTGGCAATTGGCATACAAAATATGCTTACTACCTTGTTTTTTGGATGAACAAATTTAATATGCCTACTGACTACTAGGAAATCTTGAGAACATAACAATTATTACATAACAATTATTGAAACTAGTATCCCAATAATTTTATGTAGAAGTAAAACCTTTATAAATTAATAATGTTGGAATCGAGATATTTTATTAATTTAGTGAAATATTATTATATCGATAAATTAATAATTTAATAATTTAAAGAGGTTTTACGTATAACATTTACACTTTCAAGTTCAATATACTAGTTATAATGTATATTAGTTCAAAAATTCAACCATGTGATGCTGGGATAATGAGAGCCTTTAAGACGTACTAGCGTAAAAGGTTTTACCGCAAGATTTTGAAAGGTTATGAGTTGGATATTTCTTCTCCGGAAAAGATTAATGTTTTAGATGCTATCAATTTGTCTCTCAGCTTGGGGAAATGTGTAACAAGAGACCATATCGAATTGCTTTCGGCACTGCAAAATTCGTTCGGCGAATCTAACCGGCTCAAGTGATTTAAACGATTCAAATTCTGGAGAAGACATTCATGAGCTTGAGAACTTGATTACGGGTATGCATCATCGACACAAAATAGATGTGAATCATTTGCTAGATTATCCGAATGAAAATAATGATTGTTTCGAGGTTTAAAGCATTGAAGAAATTGTGGCGGATACCATCCAAAATCCGGCCGATGACGAAGTTGTGGATGATTCAGTAGCTTTTGAACCAGTCATTCGAAATGAAGCATTGCAAGCGGCAACTACCCTTCACAACTTTTTGTTGCAATATGAGATGACAACGCCCCAACTCCTAAGTGCAATGGGTAAATTTAAAGATTAACTCAATATGGATTTGAAGTTTACCAAAAAATAAGTGACTGTAGATTCATTTTTCACTAGACAATCTTAGAATTTTGAAGTATATGTCACATATTTATATATAAAATATTTTAGTAATTATTAATTTATGGTTTCATTGGGACCAATGTATATCACTAGGATTTCAAAAAAGTTATTATCTTATTATTTTATCGATTGTGGTCCAATTTTATACTGGTCCCAACTTGGAACCGGACAAATTATTAGTTTTACCGAGGTTATTAATTTATCGAGTATTAATTTATAGAGGTTTTACTGTATTTAAGGTTTGTTTCCTTCTTAGAATGAGTATGTATTTTGGCTCTTTATTACAATACTTTAATACTGATCGATAATATAAAACCCTAAATAATCACCAACACATTCTAATCCACTATTTACGTGATCAAAATTAACATTTATTACCCCGTGTTATCAACTTGATATCTAGGATCTCAAAAGTCCAAATGCATAAAAAGAATACTCTCACGAACTTCAATTTAACAGCGGTCGAATCTAATTCGGTAAAATCATTTTTATCGTTCTAATCATCTTTCAAATTATTTGAACAATCAATTATATTGACTTTGACATTTTGGTCCAGTACAATTACTTTTAAATGGTTCTTCGAGTGATGTGTTGAGTTCATAAATATAACTTTTCTCATGCATACAACGTGAAGCTTTTCTAGCGGATTATTTAAAATTGTACAAAAACTAACACGATTAATCTAATTGTATTCTATATTTATTGTCTTCAACTGAGCTGAAATATAATATAATATATATTTAAGTAGAATTGAACTGAATTGAACGAAATTAAATTAAAATGAATGAGTTGTATGATGAACTTGAAGTGTAGATGGCCGAATTTGAATCATGAAGAGGAACAAAAAGAAAAAGGACTTTGTCCAATTGTCCACTGCATACAAATTGCTCGGTTCGGTCCGGTCCACTAACATGACGTCGTGTCAGTAGACAACACAACACATGAATACATCACAATAATCGTCCCATGTTTTACCGCTGCAGGTAAAAACCAACAAACCCAAAAGACAAAAAAGATGATGGTAAAAGGAAAAAAATAATAAATTTACATTAACTCAATAATTTATACAGTCACGTACTCACACCACCTGACCTACTAATTAAATATAAATCCTCTTAGTTGCCAAAAAGCAGAAAAGGGATTATAATTTATAATTAGTACTTCCATTTCTTTAATTTTGCAGATTTCAATTCCATTCAACAGATTAAACATCACAAAGGAACAAACAGACAAATACACGTACATACATACCAGTGTGTAAAAACCTGTTTCTTCTCTCTCTATCTCACCGGATTTCTCTCCGTTAATTCTCCACCTCCGGCCGATCCAGCCACCACTCTCCACCGCAGCAGCTGCTAATCAGGAGCTTTTGATTAAAACCACATTAACTGCACCAAGGTTGTTAATTTCTTTTATCTAGTGTGAAATCAAATGGTTGCTTAAATTAAACCAGCTGCTGTGTTGATGATTCTTATGTGTCTCTTCATCTCCTTGCTTGTTCTGCAATCCAACACCTGGGTTTTACGTAAAAATCGAGTCTTGGAGGAAATGGAGAACATGGACTGAATCAGTGATTGTTTCTATCGTTGTTTTTGCATTTTTGTATATAGGGTTTTTGGAGGAAGAGAGTGATGGAAAGGAAAGGAAAGGAAAAACGAGATTCTTTTCTTTTTTTAATGGTTTTTTTATTCTTAGTTTTTTGGTCTTTTAGAAGTGAAACATTTTGGCCATTGAATTAGGTGTCTGAATAAAAATGGCAAAATTGTTGTTGTAACATGTTTAAAAAATTGGCTTGTGCAAGGTCAATCCTTTTATCTTTTTTGTTTTTTGTTTTGGTAGAACAGGGTAGGATACCCAGTTGTCCACCTGCTATATTTGGAAAAGATTGTACAAATTAAGTAAATTCATGATGGTTGTGACAGTATTATTTGGTTTATAACCATGATGTTTATATGTTTGCATCCTTATAGATTGGTGTTCTGTAAGTGAAGCCAAGAAGTTTGGTTGATACTTGTTTTAAGCTTTATGTGCAACATAGGTAGGTCTACATTTGTATGCAGAGAATGTAGAGTTGGATTTAACGTCTTCATCATGCTCTTGATACCTTAATTGACAAAAGATTCGTATAGTACTGATATCCTGTAACTGTAAATGCATGCTGATAACGTCAGTTTTGAGATAAATGATGTCAACTCGTTATCGTATAACATCTGCCGTCTTTCAAATACTATAATATAATGTTTGAGATTCTATTTAGTCAATGATGGAGATACTGATAGTCCCTTGTTTGTTCTTGCAGTCAATAAGCTCAACGGGGAGTTACTTGCTGAAGGAAGGTGATATGCTTTGTTTGATCGGCTACAGAGCTCAATTTTTAGATGATGTTTACTGCCAACTTATTGTAACATTGCTTTCGTAATTTAGTAATCGTAGCATTTGAGCTTTGATTTCACTAATGAATGGAGATATTGATTATCCGTATTTGTGCCCAGCAGTTGTTAAGCTAAATTCAGGATCACTTGGTGAAGAAAGGTCAAACAAGTCTCAGCAGTTCGTATTGTCTGTTGAGGTACAGAAGTGTATTCAAACTTGAGACTTTTGTTTAGCTATTATACAGTGATCAAGTTTATTACAATTGTTCCGTATGCTTTAACTTTCTTGCTTGAGTGTTGGTATAAAGCTCTTTTTATTTATTTATTTTCTTCAACTGGTTTCTCTCTGCATAAATTTGTTTCCTTGCATTTTAGGTTTTTGTATTATTACTATATGGATAACCTAGCCTCCATGCTTCTTTCTTCCTGCCTATAATTATTTCCAATATTGATGGTAATAATGTTGGTGGACAAAAACTGAGGTGGTTTTTTAATGCTTGTGGCTGGATAAAGGTTTCGATATCTAGCTGCAATTATGTTATTCTCTCCAAGTAACGAAATGTATTAGTCGTTTTTGTTTTTTTTTTGTTTTTCATTATTGTTATTATTAATCATACTAATAATTAATACTTTTGATAATTGGTAATTTGTTTATAGTTTAGGGAATCATGGACCTCAATTTATCTTTTCAGCTAGATTTTTCGTTTTATTGCTTTCCTTTTCATAGCCCAAATAAGTAATGCAGGCGTATGGATCGGTATGTTTATTTGATTTGATTCTTGTAGTCTGCGCCATGATCTTACATTGGAATGACCTTGAGTTTTTCGCTTTGTATGCAGCTATTTATTGAATTAAGCATCCACATATATGAATAAAGTTCTGAGTTCCACTTAATTCTAATCTTTATTGGTCCATGTTATCTTTTGCATAGATTTTGCTCTTACACCTATTAATTGCCAAGCACGTGGGTAAAGGAGCTAATTTATCTTCTCCTGATGCAGATTCGGTAATGTCTATAAGTCATAGTGATTCTGACGAACCAAATACTCTTCACAGTTCTGGGGATTCTAAAGAGTTGACTGATGATCAATCTAGAGGTAAGAAATGTAGTACTTTGTGCTCTAAATACTTCTGAAAAGTTCAGGGTGTTCACAATACTGTGTATGTCGTCCAGTGATATTCAAAGATTAGTTTTGTGGTGCCGATATTGAAACAACTAAGAAACTTTGGAAATATTAGTTTCTCCTTTTCTTTTTCTTTCTTTCTTTTTTTGTTTTTTGCTTGCTGGCCTTACTTGGCCTAGAAGTTAGTGTATTTATCTGCACACCGAAGTTACTTATCTGGTGTCACCAGTAATTAGTGGAATGCAACACATTGATGTGAAATCTTTCTTTTGACACTTTACCAATTGGCGGTAACCATATCTATAACTCTGGTATTAACCATATTTTACGTGGACGAATAAGTATGGTTTATGCAACTCCACTTAGCCATTGTACTAGGCACCAATTCATTTCGGGGCATGCTAAATATATAGTGTGTGTGGTCCAAAAGTATATATGTTTTTTCTTTATTATTTACAGCTACTTATACCAAGACACTGACACAAATGTTGCCAAAATCCTTTTGATCTTCTTCTCCTCGAATTTTACATGTTCACACTATGAGAAAGGGCACTCACATTTCTTTTCTCTTAGACTAGTCTTTAGATTTGAATGTATTATGTTCGCTAATTACAAGACCTTAGTATTGGGTAAAAATCACATTTATTTCAAGAATAATGTTAATTGCTCAACATTGTATTAGGTGATTATCTAGTGGAGGGGGCAACAGATGAGTTTAGGTCAGTGATTTCACCTGTGGCGTTCGCATCAAAGAATTGGGTTACTGCTGAGGATGCCGTCCATGGAATACTCCATAAAGTCCGCCCCACTTCTGAATCTGAGGAGAAGAGAAGGGAGGTCGTTGGTTATATTCAGAGATTAATCGGAAATTGTCTTGGTGTTGAGGTCGATGTTCTATCTACTACTGTCTCCTTTCATTTCAAATGTCTTCTTTCAAGTTTTGAACATCTACAGATGTAATTATGCCTTATAAATCTGCTGATGTTTGGATAGCATAGGTCTTGTAAGTTACATAGTTTTATTCTGTATCCTGTTGTTAGTACAACCAGATGTGTAGCGGTCATGAAAAAATTTACAATGGCACGTGTGGGTTTTGGGGATGCTTGTATGAATATCTCTAATGCTCTATCGTAATAAATGGTGGGATCATAGCTAATTTGTCCCAATCCTGTATACATTAATCAATGCACAACAATGTGAGTGGAATAATTCTCTGTTAATGCATAGCTAAGGTTCTAGTGAAGTCGAGTAAATTCCCGACTTCCTATGCATTGTTTAGCTAAGATTTGATCTCTGTTAAATTTGGTATGCGGGCAATGTACTGATATTCCCTTCCAGGTGTAAGGGAATCTATGTTTTTAAATAGCTTTTCGGCTACTCTACTGCATAATTAGTAGGTTACAGGAGAGTTGGAAGTAGAGTTATTTCCAGTTGATATAAATGGTGACCATGCAATTGTAGTACGTGTTTAGTTTATTCTGTTAAGCGACCTTGCCTACAATATACAGATTCACTTATCTGTTGTGCACTTCAAAAGGTTAATGACATATTGTTGGTTGCAAATTTTGCAATCATCATTGTTCCATCTCTTCATTTTTGAAAGGAACCCCCGAGGATCCATAACAAATTTGTGGGCGATGGATTGCTAAGGGTATTTTTTGGACATTCAACATATCAGTGCAACCCCATTTTGCTGCATTTCTTGATTGTGTTGAATAAAAAATCATAATAGATTGCAACATCCTCGTCCACTATCCTTATGTTTGATAAACCCCCGGGCTTGGTCACTTGATACCACATGTGGATCATAAAAGGCATTAGAGAACCACTGTTACAAGCTTGTTTCTCGTTACATGTAGTGTATATTACAATTATTGTCCAGAGTAAATCACGGTTCTATCTTTGGCTTTCAGTTTGATCTTATTTATATGGCTAATGCATTTAGTATTTGCACGAAACCAGTGCACCATGTTTATTGGTGTCTGACATCGTGCATGTGTCAAGAAACTCTTGTTCTATGAGTTGTTAGGCACGATGGTGCTGCTGATCTTGCTTCTCTTTTTTTGTCACACCTTCCCGATATATTTCCGAATTTCATATTAAAAAAATTGCAGGTACTTCCATATGGATCAATGCCTTTAAGAACTTATCTGCCAGATGGGGACATTGATTTGACTGCATTTGGTGCTGCAAACTTCGAGGATATGTTGGTTGACGATATGAGATTTATACTTCAAAGAGAGGAGAAAAATATGGCTGCTCAATTCAGAATAAAGGACGTCCAGCTTATCCGAGCTGAGGTATGTATCTTCAATTCTTTTATGGATGCATGCTAGAATTGGTACTATACCTTACCTTTAAATATAAATTCTTGTGAGAAATTTCTTTTACACTTGACATTTGTAAAATTGGTTTCCCCTTGGTCACATAAGTGTCAACCGAACCAGTTTACAGCTTGTTTTAAACTGGTTTTATAGGAGACTTCCTCACCTATAAAGTGTGTGTAGTTTCACTTGCTTCAGATAGAACAGTTTTATGCAAACATGGGCTCTCCAGCATTAATAAAGTACCCATACGCGATTATTTTCTGCAGAGTGTCCTTTTTATTTTTGTACTTAAATAAGGTGCTCAAATGAGATAGGAATGGAGATTTTAATGATCTCTTTCATGTATTCTAGAATTTGGTGCATCTTTGTAATTGTTTGCTGTGTTACTGATGGAGGGTACTTATGTCGCAGGTGAAACTTTTAAAATGCATTGTTGAGAATATTGTGGTTGATATATCATTCAATCAAATTGGCGGTCTTTGTACCTTATGTTTTCTTGAACAGGTAATTTCTTGTCAAGTCATTTAATAGTTGAGATTTACCTGTAAATCCTTGACTAAGAGCTTTATCAGAACGTCTACCACTCTACTATTGGTTAGGATTTGTAAATTAAATATTTCATGCATCTTATTAGTATAGATGTTTAATGTGACTTTCTTCTAAAGCGAGTCTACGTTATGTTTAAGCTACGCTTTGTCATATTCTTTGATTCTTCCCCTGATGGAATATAAATTTCTCTTTTTCTGGGATATCGGGGTGTAATTAGGCCAACCTAAAAAAGTATAGTGTGATAGTGAAAACAAGGTTAACAGTTAGTTCTATGCAAGTATATATGCTTAAGAAATAAATAATTTACAGAAAGTTTTATGGGATTCATAATCACTTGATTAAAAGAATTAATAATTATAAGCAAAGATAGCATAGTTCAACAAGTTTAACAGTTTGTTCTATACAAATATGTATGCACAGGAATTAAAAAAATATACAGAAAAATTTAGGCATGCATAATAGATTAAATTGAAAGAATCTATTAAGCAAATATAGCAATAGTGTGGGCGGTTGCCAAGGAACTCATCAGGAATGGGATGGATAGGCATCTTTCTGGGAGGCACAAAATTCACCAGTATTTGAGTAACTCGCCCGCTTGAAACATCAACATCCCAACACCAAGGTTTTTGACCCATTCCTCCATGAGGCCTATGGATCAGGGTTACCTGATCAATAATAACATAGACGAATTGCGGTTCACACTCCTGAACGCTCTGGTTCGTGTGCTGATTCGCCGTATTCAATGAATCAGAGAAGTGAAGGTGAATGTAGGAATGAAAGGATCAAATGCTGTTCTCCAGCATTCCGTTCACCTAAAGTCGTGTTCCGAACCTCTATATTCAGAGAATTGGAGAAATTAAGGTAAATAGAAAAAAATGGGCATCGTCTCACCTCTATATTCTGAATCAAGTTCCAAAATAAAAGAATCACACTCTAGAAAGTAGTGAATCATGTTCCAAAAAATCAAAGAACCAGTGCAATGTGATTCTCTGGTGAATTGATTCTCCACAAGTGGAGAGTCGCGAACTGCATTCACGTTCCGAGCAACTAGCATAAGAATACATGAGTCCGTATTATGTGTACTTTTTACAAAGTGAGAATTTCTTTATGAGAACATGTTTTGTATTGTTTAAAATTTAGATATATTTCCAGCAGAAGGGGATCTTACAGTTTATTCTTTTACTTACTTTTACTAGCATGATATTCATCTTTTCCTTTTTTGGCAGATTGATCGCCTCATTGGAAAAAAGCATTTGTTTAAGACCAGTATTATACTGATAAAGGCATGGTGCTATTATGAAAGTCGTGTCCTTGGATCTCATCATGGCTTGATTTCGACATATGCTTTGGAGACATTGGTGTTATATATTTTCCATCTATATCATTCAACATTAGATGGGCCATTAGCTGTGAGTAATTACTAGTATGAACATTTTCTTAACAAAGAAGAAAAAGTTTGAAAATCTTCATCTAATGTTTTAATTTTGACCGAAGGTTCTATACAAATTTTTGGATTATTTTAGCAAGTTTGATTGGGATACCTATTGCGTTAGCTTAAGTGGACCCATCCGCATTTCTTCATTACCGGCTATCGTGGGTAAGCGCATACTCTTGTTGGGCCACATCTCGCCCATAAATTAATGATTGTAAAGTTAATATTCAACTATTTGTGATCTCCCTTTGCAGTTGAGATGCCAGAAGATAGTGACAAGAATTTACTGTTGACCAGCGACTTTATGAGTTATTGCATCGAAAAGTTTTCTGTCCCTTCTAGAGGTGGTGATCAAATTTCTCGTGGATTGCAGCAAAAATATCTAAATATAGTGGATCCCTTGCGAGAGAACAATAATCTTGGCCGGAGTGTCAGCAAAGGTAAAAGTTGTTTTGGTAGTCATGTCAAGAGAAAAATGGTCATAGTCGCAGTTAGGTTCATCTAGCTTTCCAGGGCACTCCTCCATTCACATAAATGCGATTAATATCTTGTGCCGTGATGTATATAACAATATTATCTCCCTTGCTGTTTCTATTTTATGCACTAGATATGTACAAATAGGGTAGTTCTCTGTACAAATCTTATGGTATGCTGATCACGAATTTATGATGTTAAACTTGATGTAGTTAAGCTATCTATAAACTCAAGTACCTAAAAAATTGGAGTATTCAACTTGTGCTTTTGCGCCATTTTAAGGTGATCACATTCAATCCCAGTGCATGTATATTTTTTTTAAATTTTATTTTATAAGAATCTGAACTACATTTCACCTGAGAGGCTTGGTTTATGTTGCTCTAAGGGCTTAAGTTTTGCTGTCTTGGTTGGTCCCAAAGAACTTTGGTAATTAAATTAATTGGTTTCATGTTATATACTAACTTTCCGTAGCAATTTTTTCTTAATAGGAAACTTTTACAGAGTTCGCAGTGCATTCACTTATGGGGCAAAGAAACTGGCTCGAATACTTGCGCTACCTGAGAAAACTATTGCTGATGAACTTAATAATTTTTTCTCAAACACCATGGCAAGACACGGAAATAACCTGAGATCTGATATCCAGGATTTCAACCCATCAATCACTTGCAACGGCTTCATCTCTTTACCACCTGCTTTCGAGATGCATAAGTTTGATAACTTATATGAAGATGCAACAAGAGATTCTCGCTCCTGCACAGATAATGCACCCAATATATTAACCAAAGGGATTGAGGTGTCATCTGATTCTACAAATGGAGGGCCAGACAGAGATTTGGTGTTACCAAATCGGTTCCATGGAGATGCAAACGAACTTGCCACATCTGGTGGTCTTCAAGACCTTCAAATATCTAAAGCTTCTTCCGAAAGTTCAAGTCCAGAGAAGCAGACAGAGCGGGTCAGTACTCCAGTCAGTAAACTCTATTATGCGCCGCACCAGTTTATTGGTAATTCCAAATTCCAAACTGACAGTTCCAATGATGGATGCCGAGACCCAGAGAAGATGGAAGCCAAGTGTGAAAACGGTGAGGTAGCTCGATCGTTGAGCACATTGACAGATCTCACTGGAGATTATGATAGCTGCTTTCGGCACCTACAATATGGCCGATGGTTCTATGAGTCGGGTATGCAGTCTCCGCATGCACCCTCCTCTCCCAATGCTCTGTACCTGAACAAACCATGGGATGGAGCCCATCCTCCACACTTTAAGCGGAATGGGTTCTCCAATCAGCATCCTAACGGCGGCCATCATGGTCCTGCAGTGTATGGCATGCCGCCACACATGCTAATGCAGGGTGTGCCATTTGGGTGGGAAGATGGGCCAAAACATCCCCGAGGGACAGGATATTTCCCGCACATCCCCAACATGGTAAGATACTTGTGTAATTAAACTTGAATCCATCGTATTTCGTAGTCGCAACTTATACTATAAATTGATTGGGATTAACCATGTTTTGTATGAGTTCATGAATGCATGAATATACATGTCATTACGGATCTAGATAACCGGTTCTATTTTTATTAGGATACAATATAATTTTGGTATAGTTAGGGAAGTTGCTAGGATATCTCAGGTAAAAGAAAGTCTTCTATTTTCTTTTTTTATTACCCCCATCATCATGCATTTATTCCGAGTGAGATTGCACACGAGACACGACTGGCCTGCACAATAATATCATGCAACTTTTTTTTACCAATCTTGTCATGTAGTATCATTATTTGCTGAAATTCTTTGCCTTTCCAGAATCAGCAGCCTCACCCTAGACCTCCAGTCATGCCACGGCCACCTTTCTGCAATGGGCGAAACATGATCTTCCCGGGGTCACATATGGAAATGGGCAGCCATGAACCATCGCAATCTCAAGTCTCTGGTGAAAAAAATATACCAGTTGGTTCTTTTGATGGCCATCAGATGTTTCCTCAAGGGAATGAATATCCTAATTCCAACAATGGTTTTATTCCCCAACAAGAAGGGATTCCAGACTTCGGGTCGTTTGTCCATGACCCTCAGGCATTCATGCCTGAAAGTAAGCAACAAGTACCCGTCTCTTCTGCACCGGGAACTCCATCGCACAAGCAGAAGTCACAACCTGATTTTGTTGGAGGGCAGGATAGGTAAAAGAATTTCCCAAGCACATACATATGTCAAACCATCTTTGGTTACTGATGTTGCTGGTTTGAGCGATTTCCCTGCTTTAAACGTGTAGGATTACAGTGATGAATGCATACCATCTCAAAGATGAAGATGACTTCCCTCCATTATAAATGGTCGGTAACGTGATCCAGTATATTGTGACCTACAGTTGTTTGTTACAATAGATTTTGCATATAATTATAAGCCCGAGGATTCTGCCTATGTGGCTTGCCTGCTGATCTGAACAAGATATACAGTGAGGTTACTTTATCTAAAGTTATGAATTCTGTACATTCTGGTTTAACTTTTTTACTCCATGGTTTGGGGAGTATAGATAACTTGGTGCTTGAGTAGCACAGCAGTAGTAGTAGAGAAGTTAGAACTTGACCGAATTGTTTTTCACCATTGTGCGTTTGTTGTACTGTAATGTTGCAAATGCTAGGTGTATATTTTACAGAGAGAAAGAATGTTCTCTCTTGTTGCTGAAATGATAGAAATTGGTTTTAGACTACAACCTGAGCTTAAATGTTTTTCTGTTTATAATTTCGCTTAGTTTGTGCAATGCGTGTTCCTTTTTGTTTGCGCAAGGGTGGCGCCAACTTAGGATACCGCAATAGCTTCTTCAGCATAGCGAAAATTTTGTGCTAGCTGTTTTTTCTAGTTCCTGAATTACAGTGAGAACTGTATAGTTAAAGAAAAAGTATTCGGACTTGAGCTGTTATGGAAGAAACTTGCAGCATCATCCGAAATGATCCACATAACTCGATTTTATTATATGTGGAGCATTTCACAGTAGAGAGGATTTAAAGCACTCAGTGAAGTTGTTTATGAGAGAATTTCATGAAGCCTGCTTGAGCAGTGTCAACTGTCAATACAGATAGGTACTTTGTGTACAGTAGCTAAGTTTGGTCGTTAAGCTTTGCTCTAAAAAGCATAACTGATTTGAGACCTATCTGAGAATATAAAACAGATTTCTTTCAAGCCAAATGAATATTTCCAAATTCTTCTAATTTTAATACCGTCTGGTAATTATTAATGTGAGCTCTTACCCCAATTTTTACCTGGGGGAAACCTGGTAAATCAGAATTCTTAAACCTTATAACTGCGAACAAGCCATATACATTAAAATAATCGCTTATAGATTCAATTAAACTTATTTAGGAAATACAAATATATATTTTTGGAACACGAGGAGTTTATCTCAGTAAATATTGTATTGTATAACTATACATTGTTGGAGCACAAGGAGGTTAGCTCAATAAATATTATATTATACAACTTCTCTGTGAGTGGTTTTTGTAACTCTTCGTTGTGAGCGCCAATTCTTTATTGAATTACTCAGACGGATTATATCATGCTCTTTAGTCTTTACTTGAACTTCTTCCAATTCTTCTCAACTTCTATTGCGGTTATTTATATACAAAATATAGGAAAATAGCGATTTTTTTTATTAAATATGAAAATTTTACTTATTTTTCTTTTTATCTAGAATATGTTAATTTTCATTCAGTGTCTATGGGTTTTGACGTACTGTTATTAGGTTTTTGTTTTGGGTTTATAGGTTTTTGCGTTGTATGTAAATTTTTATTTAAGGTATGTAAATTTTTATTTAGTATATGTGAGTTTTAATGAAAAAATGCAGAATTTTCATATCTAATGAAAAAACCGCTATTTTTCTAGACCATCTCTCATTTATAAGCCACATAAAATTTATAAGTTATGCTTAGCAAAATTAATTTGACAAGTTAATGTTCACCTAGTATAGGGAAACAAATTCAATAGTTTATATATACATATAAAATTATTAGATAATTTGCTAATAAGTTTAAGCATTCTAATTAAAAATCGAGTAATAACTAGACATATCTTACAATCAAATAATTACTCTTTTTTGCATGGCGGACGAGTAGAATCATATAAATCTCTCATTTTTTTTTCAAAACTTTCCAATTTCAGTTTTTTGGGTTTAAATGAACAGTTTTAAAAGAAAATTTAGACACAATTGATAACGAATTGCAGATCAGTTGGTAATACGCTTTATCCTTTATCCGTTTTAAAAAGAAAAAAGGGCATGGTTACGAGTCCAAACTCTAGAACCTAGACAGTCGGCCCAACATTAAAATGGTGCATTATATTATACTTATTAAAATAAAGTAATTTAGATGATTTTAATTTGATTTTTTGAAGTGAAGTTGAGTGTAGAGTTAACGAGTTAGTTTCCATGAGACGGGGAAGCCGACATGATTCACGGCTGAGCTCAATTAGTTAGACCAGAGAGCCACAGGTTACAGGTAACGTGTACTGTGATTTATGAATCGAAACTAATTTCTCGAATTTGAATCGCAAAAGTCGAATCGTATTATTCCTTCCTCTTTTCTCTAGTCATTTCGATTCTTTAATTTCACTGTAAAACAAAGGACAACTCAGCTTGCTCTTTACCCAAACAGCTTCACCAGAGTATCAGAATATGAAATTGAGCTGATTGGTTGAGATCTTGAGAGGTTGCTGTAACTGTATCTGTACCACTATCAGATAGCCGATGATTCATTAATGGCGGCCAATTGGCAGTGGGAAAACGCCTGCGCCGGAGCCTCCGCTGGATTCGCCACCGTCACTTTCTCTCACCCCCTCGACGTCGTCCGCACCCGATTCCAAGGTATGTTGCTGTATTCGATACACCACATAGCAATCTATATCTATCTCCATTTTTTTGCTAGGGCATGTTCGTTTTACTAAGCCTTTTCTATGCCTTTTGTTGCTGATGTTTTATTAGTGAACGATGGGCGGTTATCGAATCTACCTTCCTACAAGAACACTCCGCACGCTCTCTTCACCATTGCTCGCTCTGAGGTATTCCGCATACTTCCTTTAGCTGCTGCAGATGAATTTAATGTTCTTTTAGCCACCAAAGTTTCTCTACTCTCCCTTGTTTTTCCTTAACTGAAGAATCTTTCTATTCATGCTGCTGCTGTTGTTCAGGGTCTAAGAGGGTTGTATGCAGGCTTTTACCCTGCTGTTCTTGGATCAACTATATCATGGGGTTTATATTTTTACTTGTAAGCATCAGTGACATACTTATCTGGAGAACTGTTGTTAGTTTGTTACTAACTTCACTACACCTTTAGAGTCTTGCATGGATCAAAGTTTTTTCTTTCATATAATTTAGTTGGTTAATGAATAGTAGCACCAACACTTCTATTCTTGTTTCGGCTGCCTCAGAATGAAAATTTTTCAAACCTTTCACTATCTTCTGTGGTTGGAAAGTTATTGCAGTATATAAAGTTGTGTTGATTCCATTCAGTCCACCTTATTTGATGTCTTGACACAGACACTAATGTTGTCACCACTAGTCGTGTTTCCTTTTGTTTTGATTATAGTTTATTGAAACAAAGAGCTATAATACACAAGGAATGTATCATCATTGCATGTTATAAAGGAGCTCAAGAAATCCTCAAACTAGAGAACCTCATTAAGTCATTATAAATATATTTTATAGCTAATCCGTGGAGAGTCGATATAAAAATGAGTCGGCAATCTGAACCTCTTCATGAGACATATATTGGAAACATGATTTCCCATCTCTTCGTAGACATCTTTTAATACTTCCTGTAATCAGTTGCCATTTTCTGCACCTATCCTTCCGGAAAAAAAATTCTCCTTAGCATCACCCAATGGAACTATAAAGCAAGCAAGCTGAAGTGAATACACAATACTCTAACTCCTTAAGGTCTTGATTAAACAATAACAATTGCATTATGTGGGTAAGGCTTCATGAACCAATTATAAAATTTCACCATGTCAAGTGCAAGGTTCTCGACATGCTACTCTCCCAGATATTAGAATTCTGTAAAATTGTTCTGTAAAATAGTGCAACTGGGACTGAATAACATGTTAGTTAGTTGTCAGTATTCAAGTTTTGTGACTATAAATTAAGATATGATTCTTGATGATGTACCCCATGTCTTTCTGCTCTGCAACTAAATTTGGGTGCTTAAACATGGCTATTGATCTTTCCTTTTCCGTTTGTCCTGATCCATAGATACATGTTCATATTGTTTCCAGCTACAGCAAATCCAAGCAACGTTACTTGAGCAGCAGGGAGAAGCTGAGTCCTGGTCTTCATCTTGCATCAGCAGCTGAAGCTGGAGGATTGGTTAGTATTTACCACATGCATGAAATTGTGCAAGAAATTCTGTAAATTACACAGTTAACTGGAATGGGGTGTTTGGGGTGGATTGCAGTGTTTGGATTATTTTCTCATTTCATTTTCTCATTGGAGCCAGAATATAATACAACCAGAAGGCGTATACATTTATGCACTGATAATTCATTAATAGGTGTAATTGATGCACATAATATGTATATTGATGCTTTGGTCTCTCTTAGTACACTATCAGAAAGGTGTACTTCAAGCCCTAGAGCCGCAGAATATATGAAAGAAGGCATGATATGCTCTTAAACTGGAACCTAAAGAAGTTCACTTTTACAGAATTGATTGTATTTATTCTCATTGTGCTAGTCTATTACACAGAAATAATTGTCCTGGCCGTTAGGCCTTCATTACCAACTCACTGCCACAGTCTCTTGGAACTGCTGGAAATTTTTCGTGCTTCTGAAGTTTTACTGATAGCTTTGCAGGTTTGTTTGTGCACCAATCCTGTTTGGTTGGTGAAAACAAGGTTGCAACTACAGACTCCTCAGCAAGTTCGTCCATATTCTGGATTTCATGGTATGCCGGAACCCATGTTGACTTTTCATGATGTGGTTTTATTTTATATTATGATGTATACTTATCTTTTCACTGCTTTTTTTATTCTCTTTATTCATGTGTTTTAGATTGTTGTGGCCTCGTGCACTTTTTGGAATTGACAAGTTGAACTTTTCTCACGCATTTATTTTCCTTATTTTTTTCCCTATACATTTCTTTTCTCTAGCAGTTACCAAATATCTTTATTATTAATGTCACTGATCTCAGATGCTTTAAGAACCATACTGAAAGAAGAGGGATGGAGGGCACTATATAGAGGACTTGTTCCTGGTCTTTTTCTGGTTAGATTATTTTTTACCTCTTTTTCTATGTTTTATCAATATTTCTTGCTTGTGAGTAAGCTATTCAAGAATATAAGATGTTTCTTTATTTCTCATCTTATTTGTATATAAATGTTTAGTAAGCTGAGGAGCTTATTAGTTATGGTATTGCTTCAGCAGGTTACACATGGTGCTATCCAGTTTACAACATATGAGGAACTTCGAAAAGTGGTTATCAACTCCAGGAATAAGAAAAGTGAAGATACAATTGTTGATTCATTGGTGAGTCTAAATATATCTCATGGCATTTCCCAATCTCATAAGTAGCAACTAAAGAAAAACAATGTGTTAGTTTGATTCAACAAAGCAATGTCTATGAGCTCTTATTTGATAGAAATCAAATTGTTTGATTAGGATTATGTGATGGAAGATTATGGACAAAGTTCATTACTTCCGCATTTTCTAATTTAGTTGCTACTATTATAATTTATATAGTTCCATTTGGCTTATGCATGAAAGATTGGAAATACAAAGTTACAAACAGTCATTTTTTCCTTCCAGTCAATGGTTTATAGGCTCTTAATCATATATTGTCCCTGCAGGATTCATTTCACTATGCTGTATTAGGGGCTTCTTCAAAATTATCTGCCATTCTTTTGACATATCCATTTCAGGTAAGCTTGTGCCAGGGATTAACATTTAATGTACTTTTCACAGTGCAATCTTCACCTTGTCTTATTTCGTTTTTCTTGGTTATAACGTGTTGACAGGTCATTCGAGCTAGATTGCAGGTACTTGAAACTCAAATATTTTGAAACATTTTCAACCATCAAGCTGAACAGCTCTCTTATTTTTTATTTTTTATGTTTTCTATAGCTAACTGTTGTCCACTTCTTTCAGCAACGACCTAGCATTATGGGCATCCCGAGGTACATGGATAGCTGGCATGTGGTGAAAGAAACCGCCAGGTAAAAGAAAACATTCCCTTTTTCGCTCCGCTTCCTTGAAGATTTTTGCATCATCGATGACTATAAAAGAGCTTTCTGTGAAATTAAAACAATAATTGCTACGCTTGTCATAAAATATCGCAGAACATAACTAATGATAAGATGAATTTGCAGTTAAGTGTCTTTTGTTTTGTCCTGTAACATATGGGTTCCTTACATCATGACTGTGCGATAATGAACTTTTTCTCCCTCCGTTTCACAGGTTTGAGGGTCTACGAGGTTTCTACAAGGGCATGACTGCAAATGTGCTGAAAAATGCTCCTGCTGCTTCAATCACATTTATAGTGTATGAAAATGTGCTGAATATGTTGAAATTAGCTAGGAAGGAAGATATATAATACAATATTTATTCGATTAGATTAATGGCTTCACGATCTTGATAGAGTAGGTGGTATCAGGTATGATAGGAAACACTAATTTATACTACTAGTATTCATTTAGGCTTTGCTTTGTTTACTGATTTGGTGATTGTAAGTTCACTGGTCTCATTTTATTGATTTATCATTCATTGGAGAACTGATGCTATTCTCTGTATAAACGCTAGATACCAGCTGTTGACGGTATTGTTGTATTACAGTCATGACTTGAGAAAACATGAATATAGAAGTATAATGTAATACGATATGCTCTCAGCTACACCAGGGCCTGTGAACTTGACAGATTGAAACCTCTTTCCATCAACTAACCAAGTTTCTGGATAAAGGAAAGGATTTCATGTGAAACTTCTTCCGCTCTCTCTTCATGGATGAAATGATGACCGCCCTGGATCACGGCGACTTCTTGGTTGGGAACCAAGTTCTTGAATATGGTTCCCTCAATGTAATCCTTTTGTCCACCAGACTCATATCCGATGTCTTTGTCTCCTATTATCAGCTTAGCAGGTATGGTTATCTTTGATCCTTGCCATGGTGCTAGTAGCTCCCAGTTCCTACGGTTGAATCAGGTTGCAACTGTAAATACAGATTGATAATTGGGACTATAGTTCTCACACAGAATCATCTGGACAGGAGTCACAGGACAGGGATTATGAAAACTCACAGGTCCATAGCTCTGTAGTAGTTGAAGCCTCCAGTGAATCCAGACTCCTGGTACTTATCAGCAAAAACCTGGATTTCGTCTTCTGTAATCCAAGGAGGTAAGACTGATGGTGTTTCCAGATAATCGATGATCTCCATTCCGGGTGGTGCTATTGGTAGCTCAGGCTTGGTAATTAGGATGAATTTTTTCATAACTGTTACAGAATCATACCTCGCAAATGCCATTTCTGCCCTTCCTGGTTCCTGCTCCATCCATTATTTTCCTCAGAACTCACTCACATTTATGTTTTTCTTCATATTCGCAACAGCTAAACTTATAAGTGGAGTTGTGAGATTAAAGATTGATTACCTGAAACTGACAGATGTAAAGGTCAGCCCCAAATATCTGCTTCATAAATTCGATAGGTTTGACATCGCTGGTAAATCTGTGTGTGTAAGGAACGCAGAGAGCCACGACTCCCTTGACCCTATCAGGCCTCAGCAAGCTGAGATACCAAGCAGCCCATGCTCCCCAGTCTGATCCCACCACAATAGCCTTTCCAGTGTTTATAAAAATAAAACTCCAGATTATGCTCTAGTAAATATTCAAAACAAGTCTATCAGTAACAGACTCAAGTTTTACCTTTTGAACGTTGAAGTGATCAAGCAGGCCAATCAGATCACCAACAATGTGAAACCAAGTGTACGAAGAAGGATCAGGGGGTGAATCAGTGTCCCCATAGCCTCGTAAATCTGGAGCCACGACATGGTACCCGTGGCTGGCAAGAAAGGAAATCTGATGCCTCCATGCGAACCAAGTCTGTGGGAAGCCATGGAGCATCAGTACCAGGGGACCTGAGCCCTTCTCAGCTACGTGCATCCATATGCCATTCGTTTTTATCCTTTGGTGGCTTACATCGTCGCAGGTCGTCATCTTCCTTGATTTTGCTCGATCTTCACCTGGACTCAGAACCTCAAAGTTGCACTTTATTTCTCTGATCACTGATGTCCGGCTTTTGTGTTACCTATTAATTAATTGTCTTGGAAAAGGGAAGATAACGTTGACATCAATTCAAATGTTGAATGAAGTTTATCTAACTAAATGAAAAGAAGTCTTCAATCTGACAAGTGTGATAATATATATAATTATGAAATACTAGAAAATACAAACTATTGATAAAGTAAGAAGCTTGGATAAATGATACGAAAATTAATACGCGGCATCTCAAGCTTAAACATTTAGTTCAATGAAAATGCAATCAATACTAAATGGGTATTGTTTGCAGATTATTATTAAGTTATTTTCATTTTTTATGAATATTTTATTATATATTATACTGATAAATTTTAATTATACGAATTAGCTGACCGTCTTAAACATTTAAATAATTAATCGGTATTTTAAGTAGGATGTCAACTGCTATGGTTGTTGAAAACGACATTCGAAGAAACTAAATCCCATTGTGAAGAAAATTACGCTATGAAATATAATTTGTCACCCTACTTGTAAAGTTGTATTGATCCCTCTTACCACTTAACTATTTTACGACTTCCTATTTTTGTTGAAAATTCTAGAAGATTGGAATTAGGAAACTACACCTAAGCCCAATATATGGCCCATAAATAAACCACAGAAAGCCCAAGCCATTTCAAAATGATCGAACCTTCTAGACCGACCATCTCTCTGATTGTCTATCATTTTTAGAACATTCGTTCTTCACTATAAGAACATCACTACCTTCCACACCTTGTTCATCAAGCAAAAAATTCCTCAGCACTTGAAACACCAAAACAATATTCCACAATCTCAAAGCTTTCTCAACACTCAACAATGGCATCCTCACTGGCTCTGAAGCGTATCGGCTCAAACCTGCTTTCCCGACCTCTCTGCAGCCAGCTGCGCATGGTGGTTCAGCCGCCTCGCTACTTCAACACCAATGCTGTTCGTGAGTATGATGAGAGTGATGACGACGTCTCCTATCGCCGCCCTGATCGTGGTGTCTCATCGCCGTTCTCTGGTAGTTGTTTCATTATTCCGTATCTCTCTTTTTTGTCTCTGGTTACTGACAGTGTAGTAGTTTTAGTTTCTACTTTATTACGAAATGTACCAAATATGTGCTGAACATATGGATCTGGTAGCTCGGTGATTGAATCTAGCTGATTGACTGATTCTGTGTTATTTGCTATGCTTAATTGTTCATTATGCTCTCACGGCTTGTAGTGGAATTTTGAGTTCTATTATATGAATGCTGCCAATTTGATAGTCCGTTGAAGTTTATTGATGTATTTTGGTGAATGTTCTTTTGATTTTTGTCTATTGTGTAGAAAACCTGATGATGTTTTAGCTTTTGGAACTGTTCATATTGACATTGTTTGTGCTTCCTTTGTTTCTGTTTTAGCTGGATTTATTCATGAGTTGAATCTGAGAATGTCATTTCTTATTTCAGATCTATTCATATGCCGTTGTAATCTTCACTGTGTTTGAGCTATAGTTGCTCATAAGCTTGAGTCTGAGTTTTAGGCAATTGTTGTCTCATATGTGTTCAATTGTAGATAGTTGGTTAATCAGTGCTCACAATCTGATTGCGTGTGCATAGTGTGTGATTAATATCTGATGGATGTGTCTGTTGTTGTTCAGTTTTTCATTTGGGTTTGCTTTGTGCAACTCAACATTGTAGAGGACAATTTATATCTGAACAACATTACTATGATTGCCTAATTGGTTATTTGGTATACTGTTGGGAAGATACCCTTGTCATTGTTGTGTTTCGTGCAATTGATTTAGTCTACACTGGATTTATATTTCTCCTGTAGATGGACAGTTACTCAGTGGTCTTGCAAATCCATTTGCAGAGGTGTTTATGCCACTCTCAAACAGAAAACTGAGCCAAATTCTGAACATGTATGATTCCCCTGCTGCTTCTGGTCTTCACCGCAACTGGCACGCCAAGGAGACTACTGATGGCCTTAATCTGCGCATGGACATGCCGGGACTGGGCAAGGAAGATGTGAAGGTTTCTGTGGAGCAGAACACCTTAGTCATCAAAGGCCAGGGCAAGAAGGAGTTAGATGACGACAACAATGTCCGCAGGTACTCTAGCTGGATTGATTTACCAGAGAAGCTGTACAAGACTGATGAAATCAAGGCTGAGATGAAGAATGGGGTGCTCAAAGTGTTCTTGCCCAAGATCAAGGAAGAGGAGAGGCCTGATGTGTTCCATGTAAATGTTGAGTAACAAGCCTTAGCTGCTTGGTTGATCCGTAGTTCTAGAATTAACTGTGTCAAAGTTTTTTTGGATGGACTCATCGCTAGCTTTACTGGTCTTCTGTTTTAAGATGTGGATCACGAATGATAACAAATTTTGAACCTATACGTTTGTGGAATAGACCAGTTTGGTATTCTCTTGATGTTTTCTCTTTCGTGCTATTTTTGTGTGCTGAAATGTTTGGTTGGTATTGGATTTGAAACCAAGGAAATGAGATACCTTAACAAAATGATAGTTTTCTCATTTGAGAGCATGAGATGCAAGTGAAGTTGTGTGAGCAACAACACTATGACCTAGAAACTTTGTACCAATGGAGTGATATAAAACCAGATGTTCTATAATGAGTAAAATTATAAAGACTGAATTATATTTTTAAATATTTCGTTATGAGAAATAAAAAAAGAATTTTTATATATAAAAAAATTTAATATTAATATTGAAACACACCTGTTAAAAATTTAAATTATAAAATACAAATTAAAGAACATATCAATTTAAATATAGGCATATAAAATCATAGATACTTTAGTGGAAAATGCAATAAGGAAATGTATACAAAATTTATAAAAGGAATGGCATCCTGGTCTTATAATTTCAAATTAATTTATATTACTAATAAAAAATTAGTATTATTTGTAATCTCGGTCTTATATAAAAAATATGCATTTGTTTATAATATAAATATTTTAATTAATTAGTAAGTTTTAAGACTTTAAAATTAATTTGTAATAGATTAAAGTCATTGAATGTTTGTTAACTTGTTTTTTTTGAATTCATTCTTTATAATTTTAAAATTAAATATGTATATTTCGAATGAAGTAAATTTTAAATATTAAATTTGCGTATGAATGAATATTGAGTATGTAGAAATTACATACTTCCTCCGTCACAATTCTCAAGTCAGTTGTCAACTTTATTTTTTGACATTTAAAATGATAAAACTGAACAATTATTGTGGAATGAAAAGAATATTTTGATATAACTTAGTCTACATATCACTCGAACAGAATTGTACCCGTAAAAGTTAGTTCTAGTAATGGGTGGGTTTTACCCAACTCAAAAACTAAATTAAAAATATGAAATAGATTTGGGTTCAGTCCAATCATAAAATAAATCCAAATCAAATTCAATTCGTCTTAATTTAAATTAAATCGGTAAGGAGGTCGAACCCGTCCAACCCAAAACAAAGCCGTGTTCACAAATTCGTCTTCTCTTCTTCACTTCGACTTTTCTTCTTCACTGTTTTTCCCGTCTTCACTTCACTTCGACTGTTCTTCACTTCTTCCCGTCTTCTTCATCTCGCCTCCGTGAAGTTTGAATTCGTCAATCCGATTGGTAAGTGTTCGAAATCTTGAAACCTCGATTCCTTCCCCTTGTCGCCGTCGTGACTCTATTAGTAGCATCAATTTCGGATTCAAGAAAGGGATTTTTCTCGATTCGTCTGCGGTTCTGATCAATCTTGTTGAGCTTCCGGTGAGTCTCTCCTCTTTCAATTCGATTTCTAATCGATTTCTGTGTTTGGGTAATTGATCTATCTTATGTTCTTGCTGGATTTCAAATCATCTTTTGGTTGTTCACTCGATTGGTAGGCCGTCTTACTATGTTTTATGCCTATGTTGCGATTGATGTTCATCGAGTGCAAACCTGTGGTACCTGTTGATGGTCGTGAGTCACTGCAGAGTCTGTGCGTTATAGAGTACTATAGCTGTATGTTTGGCTGAGTGACTGAGCGCTGTGGTTTAGTTGCCTGCTTGTTTGCGAACTAGATGGCTCTGTTTCTTTTCATCCTGTTCGGTCTTTTGTTCTCTTTTAATTCGCTCCATCTCTGTGTATATCAATATGTGACTGGCTTCTAATTGTTAGAGATCTAGCTCCTTTTCTTATAGGTTGTTCCTATGCAATG